>CBVK0100799728.1:0-10675 GCA_900067695.1 Picea abies
CCTCTTCACAATCCGATCAGAAGGTGAACAAAAGGACACTACAACCACTGCATCCTCAACCCAATATTTTTCTATCTAGCAGAAGCAGATCGACGAGATTGTAGATGAGTACCAAGATGCTTTTGCTGCACCTACGGGGGTGCCTCCACACTGCCCAATCAAACAAGGTTATAATAGAACCCTCCATACTCTTCATGCTGCATCTTCACCGACAGAGTCATCCCACACTCACATAGATCATGTAGCTAGATTGGTTGAACGGATCCAACCCCTCCAACAACAGGTTTGTGACATCCTTGAGTGGCTTCTCCTAGGTCAAGATCTTTGTGTCTGCCAACAATGTCACCTGTCCTAGGGAAACAAGCCCTTCAAGGATGATGTATTGTGTGATGTTTCCCCACTGGAAGTATGTGATGTTCTATTAGGCCAACCATATATGTGGAGGTGTCATGTTTTTTATGAGTCTCAACCCCATAGCGTCATTGTTACTCTAGGGGGCCAACTATATTGGATACCAGAGGTAGTTCTGATTATTTTCCCACGAAAAAAATGCCACAAAGTAATCTCTCATACTGTAAAGTTTAGCCTCTTCAAAATACGATCAGAAGGTGAACATAAGGACACTGCAACCATTGTAGCCCCAGCCCAAGACCTTTCTATCCATTAGAAGCAGATCGACAAGAATGTAGACGAGTACCAAGATGGTTTTATTGAACCTAAGGGGGTTCCTCCACACTGCCCAGTCAAGCAAGGTTATAACATAACCCTTCATACTCTTCATGATGCATCTTTATTGATAGAGTCCTCCCACACTCAGGTAGATCATGCAACTAGATTGGTTGAATGAATCCAACCCCTCCAACAACAAGTTCATGACATCCTTCAACAAGCTAAGCAAGACAACTTCTTCAGCAAGGCAAGTAGCGCACCAAACTTTAGATTTAGTAGAAGTCTCCCTGTCTCCCAAGGGAACTTGATGCAATGGGGACCATTTCTTCCTAAGGGGGGAGGAATGATCCATATGGATCTAAGTGGCCATCCACCTCTTCCACTGAATCACCATTTTGAGCCTATGGTTTTCATAAACCATGATATTCACCCTTTTTGATGGGGAATGGAATGGAATGTCATCTTCATTTGTTAATTAAAGGCATCATTTAATGATTTCCTAGTGGTCTTAGGTATATTTAATGCACCGGATCCCATTAGAACTTCGTAGTTAAGCACGCTTAGGCTAGACTAGTACTGGGATGGGTGGCCTCCCGGGAAGTCCTAGTGTTTTACATTCCTATGGAAAAAGTAGTACTGGGATGGGTGACCTCCTGGGAAGTCCTAGTGTTTTACATGCCTATGAAATTTTATAAACTTGGTCCAATTTATCCCACATGCATCATGGGAATTGTTCTCCTCTCACTCTCTGAAGGAGGCTCTTTAAGCATGCAATGGAGTGTGATGTAAAGCTTCTTGTTTTTTTTTTCTATCTTATTTAGTAATAGAAGTTGGGTTTCAATGTATTTATGTGTTCTCTTCTATATTTTTGTGTCTTTAGTTGTTATATCTTACACCTTCTTGGTGTTCCCTAGCTACATGTAGTGTCAACGTTGCAATGTTGCTTGAAGCTTCAACTTGAAATATTTGATGAAGTCTCCTGATTTATAACCTCCCCCTCGATCTAATCTAAGGATTTTGATGTTCATGCATGTTTTCTTTTCAACCATGTTCTTAAATTCTTTAAAATATTCAAACACATCACTTTTCTTTCTAATAAAATAGACCCAAGTGTATCTAGTTCTATCATCAATAAAGATAAGGAAATAATATGTTCCACTAAGAGATATAGTTTGGATGGGGCCCCACACACAATTATGCACTAGCTCAAGAATTTATCGTTTCCTTTGATCTGTATGTGTAGGAAAATATTCCCTATGTTGTTTACCTAATGCAGATCCCTCACATTCTGCATGTTCATTCTTAAGAATTGGAATACCCTTCACCATTTATTTCTTTTGAAGTAACATAAGATAATTATGATTCAAATGTCCATACCTGTGATTCCATAATTCGTTCACTGACATAGTTTTTGATGTCAAATGCTTGATAATCCTTGTTACATCAAGCTTTTACAATCCTCCAACTCTGACTCATGTTTCTATAACTTTGTAGTGATCATATATGTCCTTCACAACACATCGTGACTTAACAAATTCAACTTTTAAATATTTATATGAAATAGTGGAAACTAAAATTAAATTCTTCTTTATTCCTAGAACTTACATTACATTCTAGATTTGTTTCTCCCAGCCACCTGGAAAATTCATACATATATCTCCATAACCTTTAATTTCATGTGATCTATCATCTCCTACATAAATATGAGCACCGTTATTATTTTCATGACATGTATCAAGCCAATCCCTCTTACACGACATATGAATTGAAGCACCAAAATTAATAAACCAGGCATTAACATCATTAGTTTCTACTGATAAAGCAACATAAAAAATAAACAACTTGACGTTTTTGAAATCATCACTTACAATGGAATCTTTATCAACAATTTTTTTTGTATTCCTTCTATATTTGGACTCATCAAATTTCCTTTTCCTATAGTTCTTAGAAAAATGAACAAACTTAACACAATAGAAGCATATATCATTCCTCTTTACATTGTTATCTCTTCTTGGTGGTGTTATACCTTACTGCAATTTTTCATGTGATTTGCCTCATTTATTCCTCTCCCATGGCTTTCCTTTGTATGGAGGTTTTCCTTTGGTTACCAATGAAAAATATGAACTCTAAGACCTATAATTAAGATTCTTTCTTCATTTTTCCTCTTGCAAAATAATACCTTCCAATTCATCAAATGTAGGTGTGTTTTCCCTAGTTACAAGACTAGTGATAAACATTTCATATTCATCAAACATGTCATTCAATGTAACAGTAACTAGATCATTGGTTAAAATTTCCTCGCCAACGTCACAAAGCTTATCTTTAAGTTCTTTGATTCTAGAAAGAAAATTACTAATATTTTTATTTTTCTTCATTTTAATTGAGAGTAGCATGCATTTTCATTTTCCTTCATCACTGATAAGAATTTTCTAATGGATTTTCCATCTTTCCCTCACAAAAAAAATTATTGTTGCAACTACAAAATTAATCAACAAATTTTAATTCAAACTACCTCCTATACATAATGAACTATTGGTCTCTTTCACAGTCAGTGCAACGTCTCCACATAGCCAAGTGTCTCGTTCCCAATGACAACTAATTTATGGAAACTTCGAACACTCTCTTCTAAAAACTAGTGACATGGCACTTCAACATAGTGACTCCCCAACCAGTAGCAACTCCTTTCACATGGAAACAACTCTCCTCACAACTCCTTTACTAGCATTCTTATAGCTCTTCCAAAAAGCATATGACTCCTCTCATGTATGAATATTTTCTTCTCTACACGATGGAAATTCTCCTACACATTGGTCAAAACCTATCCACATGGGATCTGCAAAAAATGACGAGGTACAGTCTCCTCCTGCCAAGCCAATTTTCCCTTTCACTCAGATCATCTCTTTGCTACACAACAACACCTCTACTGAGCTTAAATGGTGGTTGCAAACTTCCACATGCATGAAACTCACATCACAAAAATCATAGTAGTGGGAAACACATGCAATACTCTCCTCACGTCCTCAACAGGAAATAAAAACATGCCTTCTCCTTTAGCTCTGATACCAAAATAGAGAAACAACAGATAAAACAATCTCACACAAGAGTCGAGACAAATTGTCTCACTCACACACTTAATTATTGCTTGAAAAAGAATTACCTTTATAGGAGAATGGACAAATAAAAAAAATCCTAACAAAATGGATTTCATAAACAACTTGAACTAAACCTAGGAAATCTCTAACAATCTAGAACAAATTCTAGAACGATAGTTCTAACAATATACTAAATTATTCATTTCTAGATAATTCCTAACAAACATGACCTTTACACTCAGATGATGACCTTTCTTGGTCTCTTTTTTGGACCATTTCAATCAATTCCAATCGGCTTGGCATGCCTCCCAATTGAGTTTGTGACCTGTTCAGGATTTTCGTTCTAGCTAAGTTACAAAATGAATCACCGGTAATCACAATGCCCTACAACAAGAACAAATAGAGCTAAGAGACATGGTCACTTAGAATCACAATACCTTAGACAAAAAGAACAAGCAAGGTTAAGTGCCCAAGTAAAAAAAAATCTTGGTGAATTGAAGAACCTCATAGAAAATCTTTTCAATCCTCTAAACATGACCAGCCAACAACCAAATTCAAAGATGATTTTTCTAAAGATTCCAAGGTATCAAAGAAGAATACTTTTTCACAAAACTCACAAGATTACAACAAAAGGAAAACGTGGTAGAATTTACATGTGATTGGGAAACATTGGCTACAAGAGTACCCGAGATGTCAATAAAATGTTTAATTCAATCATATACAATAGGACTTAAACCACCTATCCACAATGAATTAAAATTACATGATATCACAGCTATGTAAGGACCAATATGTAAGGCAAAAGAGGCAGAGAAAAAGTTTGAAATATCATCATTACATAAATTCAGGAAGACTTATTCACGAAGAAAAGAGAGTGATAGCAGGTTCTGTGGAGACAAGTGGACACCTGGACAAAAATTAATGACCCAAAAATTATATAGATATGAAGCTGAAAAGGAATCTGATTCCTCCAGTAGCAACTTTAAGGAGGAAGTAAAAAGGAAGGAAAACAATTATCGTAGATGCGATTAAAAGTGGGATCCATGTCATAGATGTGCACCCACCACACATATCATTGTAGAATTATAGATGGGAAAGAAGTGTTGGTTTTCGCTGAAAAGGACATGTTGGACACTTATGAGGATGAAAATTCACCAAAGGTGTCATTAGCATCAATCACATGTATAAGGCATATTCACAAGGAGGATAAATCAAGGAGTTCCAACAAGGTTATAGCCCCCCCAAAAGAAGTGTAAAAAACTACAAAACATTATAGCCCACCTCATTTTAGGAATAATAGTACCATCGGTAATAGTCAAGATGAAAAACCCATGATATCACTTGCAACACTTACAAAAAAAATGGATCCAAGAACCCTAAAATTCAAGGGAAGCATTAAGGGTAAAAATATCACAATATTAATAGATTATGGAAGTACACAAAACTTCATGGATATTAATCTCACCAAACAATTAAATATTTGTGTATATCATGTAAGGAATCTCGTGGTTACAATAACCAATGGTCAACAAATCAAAGGATTAGGACAATGCCATAAGGTTTCTGTACATATACAAAAAATGGAACTACAATTTGGATATTACACTCTACCCCTTAGTGGAATGAACATGGTGTTAGGCGCAAAGTGGTTGATGCAATTGAGTACCTATGCCACAAATCTACAAGAAAAAATTATGGAATTCAAATGGGAAGGGAAGAACTACAAAGTATATGGGTCAGAAAGATGACATCATTCGTAAAAAGAGCTCACAAGTATTAAAAAACAAATCCAGAATCAAGATGTCTCTCCATAATGGAAGAAAAATTCATATAAGATTTCTTTGAAGACAAAACATTCTTTAAAGGGGAATGCAATGTTATATACATAAAATTTAAGGTAATAATAAATAAACAAAGCTAATAAATAATATAAAAGAAGATAATAAGAATTAATAATAATAATAAGAATGACTAAAAAGTCATATATTTTTATGAAGAGGCACTTTTTTCTATATTTGTAGCGAATGCCCTTCAAATGTAATTGATATCATTCATTCATTATTAGGACTTGTATAGTATTTTACTAACTCTCATATAATTGAGTAATTCGACGCTTGAGGTGTTTTTCATAGCCATGTATTCAAAAAATATTACTTTAGGGTCCAATCACCACGCTTCCCCCATGACCATGTCAAGGGCCTTGAGACTCATAACTAGTGCTCAAAATGTTCAAATGATGCATATATCCCTACTTGGAAGACAAGGATGCCCTCGAGGTGTCATATGTGGTTATTTGAGTCATTTTTCTTTGCTTATACATATTAGAAGCTTTGTTTACGGCCTAAGTCTTGGGATTCCTTTGCAAACCATGTTTGTTGTTTTTCCATGTTTTCATTGCCACTAAAACGTCCATCATTAGCTTGCATTCACCCAAGGACAAACTCATTCACTGATCATAAAAACATAACAAGTTAACATAATAAAGTGTAGTATACCTAGGGGGGTAATATGGGGTACCTAGAGAGGTACTCAATGAGAATAATAATAGATATTTCTATGTACATGGAGGCCACTTTTAATAAATAAGGGCTATGTAATAGTGTGAAAGCAATAAATGTGAGAAGACTTACAAGAAGGTTCCACCTACTAGAATGTTCCTTCTCTATAATGTTCTTAGGAGATAAACAATACTATATAAAGAAGTGTAAGCAATGTATAGAAGCATGGTGGAAGAGTATTGTAATTGGAGATTAGCTCATTAGGAGGTTTCCCCCTCGAAGAGGAAAGTGAGAAGGAGTGGATTCCTTCCATAAAAGGATCATTTGTAAGGTGTTTCCCTACCTTAAGGGTTTTCATATTAATACAATGTGGATTTCTTGGATATATTGTATGTGATTGTATTTTCATATCTTAGGCACATAACATAAATACATCATCTTCATATAGTATAAACATAGATAAATAGGGGTCTGACTACATTAACCTCAAGAATAACCAACAAATACATATTGTATAATGATACCAATCATATCAAAACCAACAATCAATTATTATAACCATAATAACAAGAACTATCAAATACTTTTTCTACACATCCAACACAAGATAGATATACAATTTAAGCCCATAGGAATCTTGGCAAAGTCATGGACCTTACTCTAATTAATTCAAATAGTTAAATGAATACCAAATTCATTGTCTATCAATTCCAATCTCGAGGATTATAGATTTCATCTTGAAACATGATTGCTTCTCTAAGTTAAAAGGTTCTAATCATCAACTCTTCATGGCACCAAATTCATTTTGCATATGTTGTGCATTGGTGCCATCCTACCAAGTCATCATTCAACAAAATCGATATGTTGGATTAGTGGTATCTTGCTAGACCAGTATTGAACAAAATCAATGTGTTACATTAATGATATCCTAGAAAGTCATCATCCAACAAAAATTAAAAAGATAATGTTATTAAAATCAACTCAACAAATGAGTCTAATGATTTTGGTATGCAAATCTTAACCCTAGATGAAATCTAACAAAACAAACCAAACAACTAAACTTAACTTTATAAAAAATACCAACATACAAATTATACCACTAAATCATTAATAACTAGACAAACCAAACAACTGAATTTAACTTTATAAGAAACACCAACATGCAAATTATGCCGCTAAATCATTAATATGCAAATCATATAACTAAATCATCTTGTTAAACCTAACGGTTCATGAGGTTAGATTGTCTAGATATCACACTATGTTCCTACAAATTGGTATCATAAGATTTAGAGTGTTGAACTTCCATTACCACCAAGAGAGGATTATTTGCAAAAAAATGATTGATTTGAGCCCATATATAAACACCAACATACAAATTATATCACTAAATCATTAATAACTAGACAAACCAAACAACTGAATTTAACTTTATAAGAAACATCAACATGCAAATTATGTCACTAAATCATTAGTATGCAAATCATATAACTAAATCATTTTGTTAAACCTAACAGTTCATGAGGTTAGATTAGATAGATATCACACTATGCTCCTACAAATTGGTATCATAAGATTTAGAGTGTTGAACTTCCATTACCACGGAGAGGGGATTATTTACAAATAAATTATTGATTTGAGCCCATATATGGAATGGACAAGTATTATGAAGTATAAATTCATTGTCACTAGCTAAGCAAGTGCATATAAGACAACATTTCCTCGCGTAGTGTAAGAGTTCAAAACTCGTAAACGAAAATAATTTCATTAACATGGAGAACACGTGGTATGATCAATGATGGTAAAGTGGAATTAGTACTAATTTTTAAAATTTTTATTTTTTCCCCTTACTTTTTTTAAATGTGTTTTGTTCAAAATCTTGCAAGAAATTTATAAGGATGGATGAAATTGCACCTAAGTAACTAGACATGGGATATAAAGGAAACAAAAATATGAATATTTGACATGGAATGACAATCTTTTGAAACAGGGCACACACACATATATATATATATATGATTTTTTTTTTAAATTACACATACAAAAATGAAATATAGATATAAAGATTCATATTTTGTTAAAAACTAGAAGATTTACATGATACAAATCATGTAACATAATGCATTGTAATATCAATGATGATCAAATGACAAACATTGAACACAAAAAAATTAGAACCATAAGCAGAATGCCAATGACAAATACAAAATAGCCATCGGATAGATACTAGAACCGTAGGTGGAAGAATCTCATAGCTCATGAGTCATGACTGCGAGTAATCCTCCATGTCATAATCATCAAGATTGACATCACTACCACTACTCTCTCCTTCATCCTCCTCCTCCTCCCCTATATCCAATGCAATCTATGCATTTGTTGATATGGAGGATGACCCCTCAAGAGGATCACCATCATCAAAAGTGACCGACTCTAGCACTAGTTCATTAAGATCCAAGTTGGCTAATGCCAACTCAACATTGTTTTCAAACCCATATCATCATGAAACACATCCCACATCTTTGTCTTTCCCTTCAACCACTCTTCTCTTTGCTTGTATATAAGACGAAGGTTGGTGTGCACATACACCACTAAGTCACTTGACACGACGACAAAGAGAAGAGTTCAAGAAAAGAGTTTATACTTGAGTGAAGGGTACATTTTTACTGGGGTTGTGAAAAAAGAGTTCAACAATCAATGCCACCAACATTGAGGTATATAAAGGGTTTGGTTCTCTTGATTAAATATTAGTTCCATACCCTCATACATGATAGAATCCAATGGAAACATTACAATACTGCCAATCTTGAAATCTTGAAAAATGTTAATTCTATTGAATTTTGAATGGAACCTAAAATTCTACTTTCTCTATATGAAGTCTAATGAGGTTAGAACCAATATTAAAAATTTAAGTAAAAGAATGAAAATGAAAGATAAAGGAGAATGTCACTTTTAATTACTAGGGTGGGTAAAATGGAAAGAGTGGAGACCTCTTTAAATAGCATTAATTAGACAAAATAAACCTGAATTGGACATCAAAACACCTCAAAAATCCAACTTGCATGAGAAAACATGAATCCAAGTCCTTCTCTGTGTAGGACACATGTCCTTTTTTTTGAGACACACTAAAGATAAGTGGTGTTTGGAACGTGTCCGGTAAAGAAAACATGTTGCTTACACATGTCAAACACATAAGAAGACATGTTGCGTACACATTTCAAACACATAGCCTCACGTAACCTCACATATGATGTCCAACACGTAGGATACGCTACACGGGAAGTTTGGACCTATCCAGTGACTTAGAATTGCACATTTCAGTAATACTCCCAAGGTTTTTGAATATGATGAATTTATTTATGTACTAAAAAACAAAAAGCTTTTAGATTAATTGATTTAGCCTCATGTATCATGTCCAAGTAGGATACGCAACGCAGGAAGTTTGAGTATGTTGAATTTATTTATGTATTAAAAAACAAAAAACCTACACAACACAGTTTGAATATGCTGAATTTATTTATGTACTAAAAAACAAAAAACCTTTAAATTAATTGATTTACCGATTTTAGATAATAGTGACCAACAAAAAACAAAAACATTTAGATTACATCATTTTCAACTGTTTTAGGTGAAATATGCCTCGTATACTGATCTATTTAGGGAGAAAACTTGGAACACCATATTTAGCAAGTTCTATATACATTGTGAACATGGATTCTACATTACAAAACAAAGGTAGTAACATTGTGAACATGGATTCTAATTTACAAAACAAAGGTAGTAACGCTGTGGAAACTAATGCTTATACACTAACAAATTTCCATTTGAGAACTTTATTACTTTCTTTTGTACAAAATTTAACAAATATTGTATTAAACAAATTTACCTCCTTCAATTTGCCTTTTTATAGACTATAATGCTTCTCCCTGCCATATGAAAATCTTTTTAAACATCAGAACGTAAAGAGTTGTAAGGAAACTAAGGCACTTATTTCTACACAGACATGTTAGGTGAGCGACAATGAAATATATTTATTATATAAATGATATTCAACGTATACAATCTGGCATTGCACATGCTTATATTCTTCTAATATATAACGTGACGTGATTATTGATAATGTATTATTTAATCTTATTATTCTGCTCTGCTACTTCTGCATATATCTTCTCTGCTATATATATAATATCTTCTTATTTATTTATATATATATATATACATAATATCTTCTAATTTATATACATCTATATATAATATCTTCTTTTATTTATATATATATATATATATAATATCTTTTGAATAACCTCTGAGTTTTAGTTGACTTGCAGATTGGTGTCTGCAACTAGTTTGCTGACATTACACTTCGCCCTCTGTGGCGGAAGCATTTTCTTCTGTCGTACCCTTCAAAGCGGCAGTAGC
>CBVK0100799729.1:0-10675 GCA_900067695.1 Picea abies
AAATAATATTAATTTTATTATTTAATTGAAAAAATATAAACTATTATGTTAAATTTTGGAAAATTTAATAAAATTTAAAAGTTTAATATAATCCTAGACTTTTGTCAGGGATTAATAAGTTGGAAAAAGATTTTTGATAAACGTTTAAACCTTCAAACCATTTAAAATTGTATAATTATTTTTTGACAAAATTTTAAATTGAAAATAAAGTATCTAAATTTTTATGTAACCTTGAAAATATCAAAATAAATAAATAAATTATATATATATATATATATATATATATATATATATATATATATATATATATGACTCTAAAAAAACACCATCAATTTTAAATTGAATCATCTTTTCTATTAATTTATACTCTAATAAGGTTGCAAGCTTCAAAACTAAGAACTAACTCTTAACCAAACCAATAACTAACTCAAGCATTCCAAAAATGACAAATGAACTCTTCTAAAAATTCCTTAATTAAAAAAACATTGTGATCTATGCAACTTAAAAGAGATTGATGAGGAAGCTCATTTGATGAGCTTTATATGACTATTAAAATTACATTAAATGTGAAAATAATTTTTTTTTATAAAATACACTCAATACAACCATATTAAATATGTTTCTATTGATATTTACAATCTTGATATTTACAATTAGGAAATCCTAAATCCATTGCTGCACAAGAGGATAGATTACTGCACAAGCGGATGGATAGTATGCCATTTAACAGCGTTTCTAAAAGTCTGGCTGGCAGATTTTGGGAAGTGTAATTGAAAGCCAGGGGAAGATTGTCTGGAAAATCTTTGGTGAAGACTCATTGAGCTTGCAGCATGGCAAAATTCTGTGGCAAAACGAATGAAAAATTGTTCATGCTTGCCACCAATCTTTCTCCATTGGGCCCTGCTGTGAAGTCCTAATCCGATTGTAATGGGCATCTCTTCGTCGACCGTTTGAGGAACCGAGGCCTTCAGGCTCCTCAGCTTTCTGCTACATTTGAAAGCTGTCGGGGTATCGTTAAATGCAGGAAGAGGAGGCATGTTCGGGAGGGAATTCAAATTGGAAGAACTGGTACCGTCGTCATTGGCCTTGTAATTCAAGATTGCTGTCGTGGTGGAATTATCTTGTGTTTTGCAACAGCGAAGAATAGTGGGTGATTGAGGGCAGCGTTGACGATTCTCAGAAGACAAGTCTTTCCACTCTCAACGGAAACTTTGAAAGTGTCTGCACCGAATACAATATATAACGTGTTCATCACAACCGAATTGCATCTAATCTACTGTATGTATAGACAAATTCAAATGTGGAATTCAAAATAAAAATAGGAGGAAACTCCCTTCAGAATATTGATATGTTGGTATCAAATATATATTACATCCTCAACGTCTGCGTTGCACCATTCCCCTGCACGAACATAATTCGTAGGCAGCCGAAACCTCCGATTCGCGCCATGACAACTGTCTGCTCACTCCACGTGATTCTTGCTAAACCGTCAGATTCCGTGCAACATTTCGCTTGTGATTCTTGCTAAACCGTAGGATCCGTGCCCCTGTAGCCGTCGGATCTGTGCCACGTAGAACCAGGTTTGGTTCCGTACCATTTTCGTCGTACGGTCTGCCACCCCGGCGGTCCGATTGTCAACACATGTCCCGGTATAGGCCGTAGATTCGACGCCTAGGACCTTGCCACTTGGCAGCCATCAGTGTTGAGGCTGCCAGAGACCGACGCCCAGGACCTTGCCACTTGGCAGCCATTCGACGTTCAGCCTGCCAAGATCCGACGCCCAGTACGTTGCCACTTGGTAGTCATCCGACATTTAGGCTGCCACTTATCTGACGCCCAGGACGTTGCCACTTGGCATCGATCCGACGGTCAAGTTTCCAGAGATCAACCACCCAGGATCTTGCCACTTGGCATCCATCCGACGGTACGACTGCTAGAGATCTGACGACCATGGCGTTGCCACTTGGCAGCCATCCGACTGTCAGGCAGAAAAAGATCCAACAGACAGTGCAATGCCACTTGGCAGCCATCCTACCGTCAGGCAACCGGAGATCTGACGCCTACGAGTTTGCAACTTGGCAGCCATCAACCAGTCCAGCGGCCAGAGATCCTTCTCCCAGAACGTTGCCACTTGGCGGCCATCGAAACGTCCAACGGCCAGAGATCCGACGCCAACGAGGTTACCACTTGGCGTCCATCAGAGAGTCCAGCGGCCAGAGATCCGACGCCCAGGACGATGCCACTTGGCAACCATCCGACGATCAGGCGGCCAGATATCTGATGCCCATGCGTCTGCCACTTGGCACAAATACGACAACTCAGACAACTTAACATCAGCCACTTGGCACAACAGATCGAACTGCTTAACATGTCCAAATCAGATGGCTTAAAATCACCAAGTGGCAAAGATCGATGGTTGAATTGGCACCGACATAATGGCTGAATGATCACCACGAGGCACAATGTTCATTAGCACACAGATCTGTGCCACGTGCCATAGAGTTCCAATTTTTAAAAATTAAAAAACGAAAATTCGCGGCAAAAATCAAGGGAAGAGGGAAGCGATAACCAGAAGTGCTACGTCGATGGGGAAACTCGACGAAGAGCAGGGATTCTCTGAATTTATATATCAAGTCGGGCGCTTTTCAAGTTTCATCATTGTATTGGCCTGCATAGACATGCTAGACATAGACAAGTTTCATCATTGTATTGGCCTGCATAGACACAGGCACAATAGAGGCAAGAATTACCCTGGAATAAGAATGTTTGAAAGCAGAGAGAAATTCATTCACCATTTCAAAACATTTAAAGGGATGTGTGCACATAAGGTATTCAAGTAATGCACAAATTCATATTCATACAGCTACATAAAACACTTAATGGAGATGGGCACAATTAATGAGCTTTTAATCTAAAATTCTAATTTGATGGCTAACAATTGAAGATGCTGACATATTCTTAGTTGTCCTCCCAAATCAATGAATGTGATTTTTGTCCTCCCAAATCAATGAATGTGATTTACTCTTCATAACTTCCTTGTATTTTTTAATGCATCAGTTAACCTGTTTACTTTTTAACATTTACCTAATCATATTAAGAAATTACTATACCACCATATGATTACCACATTTAACTGATGAACCTATGTGCGTTTCAAGGTTGCGTTTTGGCGTTCACCGACCGCCAGCCACTTTGCGGCTGTGCTAGTAAAAAAACATATCGGAAATGCACACACATGCTTTGCTCGGGAAACCTGGGGAATAGAGAGGTGCCCCGTCAAATGCTTTTTTCTGACTGGAACTAGACCTTGCGGACCACACCCTAGAAAACCAGCGAAGTACAGAAAAAATAGGAGTAGTTTCCCTGGCTAGTATTTAAGTACGATATAATGCATGTGGGCCGATGAACTTGAAGAGCTCTTCCTACCACTGATCATACTAATAACGGAAAACTACTTGTACGACGCGCCCCCCGACTTTAACTCCCGAAAAAGGAAATCTTTAACCTACAAACCCCGATAAAACCCTAATAAAGATATGCAAACTCGATAAAACCCTGATAAAGATATGCAGAACGAGAGTTTAAGAAGATATATTTAAAGCTTTTTTCTTTACCCCAACCTGTAACCCACAAACCCTGATAAAGATATGCAGAACGAGAATTTGATAAAGATATGCAGAACAAGAATTTAAGATATATTGATAGCTTTCTTCTTTACCCCAACCTATAACCTACAAACCTTGATAAAGATACGCAGAACGAGAGTTTAAGATATATTTATAGCTTTCTTCTTTATCCCAACGCTCTTCGCCAAATTAGACCTCTAAATTGACAGAACCCAAAGTTTCTTCAAAACAAAAACTATTATTGCCTTTTCTACTGTGTTCCGAAACAACACAATCATAACACACCTCCAAATTTGACGGTTTCCACAACTGTTATGCCCGTTTTGACATATTGAAGAAAGAAGATTAACGGTTTGTCGAAATTTGTTACCGTATTTAACGGGAAATTGCCTTATGACGGACAATTTGCTCGTCAAATTCCATTCCTGTAAGTTGTATCTCATGCTTCAACCAGCATTTATTTCATTGCATGTTAAAATCGAATTAAGTAAACAATCAAATCTTTTATAAGTAATGGGATTTTACATTAACCATGGTTAAAAATCAAATTAACATAATTAATTAATATAAATTCAAAATAAGTCGACAATCAAATCGTTTATAAGTTATGGTATTTTCTATTAACCATGGTTAAAAATCAATTAATATAAAATCAAAATGTTTTATGTATAATTAATTAATATAAAGTGAAAATGTTTTAGAGTAAAGCTAAAAGTAGAAGAAGTGGCTTCATCGGATTTTTACAATGTTATATATAATTAATTAATATAAACACAAAATCTTTTAGAGGAAAGTTAAAAGTAGAGATTCTTCTAAGTGTGTGGTTTCTTTTGATTTTTTTAAAAAGTAATTTAGAAGGGTTTTAATTATATATTTTAGAAAATTAAAATAAAATTTATAATGTTTTTTAATTTTTAATTGAAAAGAAAAAAGAAAATATTATTATTATTTCAAAATAGTATATTTATAAATATTAGTTTAGAAGGTTAATTCAATTGGTCTAGAGTGAGACAGAAGATCTTTCTTATTTGTAAGTGTTCTAGGGAGGTGTTTTGGATCAAACCACTAATTTTCGAGGAGGAAACGGGTGCTCTTAACCATTAGGCCCAAAATGGTGTTGATTGGCTATAGGACGCCCTTGAAACTTCTATGCAGCATCCTTAAAGAGTTTTTCTTGAGATATGAATCACCTCGATAAAAAAATTTGTGTACGTCTTGAAGGAAAATCGTCTGGATTGGTTATAAGATCCATTAAGCCATTAATTGAGCACAAACAAAAGTAAATCCCTGCAAGATTAAACCATACGAACTGCCAAGAATTTCCTCAAGCATGTTGAAGGGACCTTAGAAAACAATAGGGGAAGTTTACCAATTCGGCTAAATTTTTGCCATGTAGGCATGATGATGTAAACAAGCGAAAAATTGTTAAGACCTTTAGAAGGCCATAAATTATCGCTCTATGCTCATATTTGAACAAAACAATAGGCATTGGAAAGCCCTTGGATAGAAAAACCTATCCATAAGCTCATAAATTTGATTTGAGCAGCAAATTTCTAAATAATTGAGCAAGTAACAAGAGTGTAACCTTCACTCTTATCTCGTAATGGAGCATAGCACAATAATGTCAAGTCATTGATTCAACTTATTTGGAAACAAGCATGAATCACCCCACCATCCTAATAGCACTAAGGGGGTTGGGTATGTTACACAACAATATCAAAGCCATGGTTCAAGCACTAGGCCTACACAGACTAAAGATAGAACACAGAGACCAAAACTACTAGGAGCTTAGTACAAGCATTGAATCGGTCGGTCTAAGGGTAGTGTGAGATCAACAAAAAGGAATGATAATAGTGAAAAGGTCATGAACATAAATGATTTGAGTGGAGGACGACTGCTGGACAAAGGAACATGACTTTGCTACACAAAGGTGCGTGCTGGTGTGTTCAAGAGAGAAAAGGGAGAAGTTCGGTCGTCACTTGCGCAGAGAAAAAAAAACGAGCGTTGTGTGCTATTCATCCTCTGCTCCTTAGCGTGGATGCTTGTTCTTGGTGCTACACGCTATCAACCTACGACTTGAAGGGAGAATGGGTAAGGGTGCTCAACCTACAAACAAATATGCGCATCAGTCCCTTTGGTGCCCAGTCTCTCCTTTTCACACTGTTGAACAACAAAAATGAAAACGATCCTCACTTTATCTATCAGTGTAAGAGACAAGCGAAAATACACACATAGAAGAATAGGTAAAACAAGAGTCTGCAAAACTTCATCAATCGTATTAGTTATTTCCGTCTCTTCTTAACCTAACAATGCAAAAAATACAAACGATAAAATGATGCTTTTATTCTCCTGACATTTGTTGCATGATTAGATTTGCAAGGGAAATATCCCACAACGTTTTTACTGACAGTACTGACTATTAAAAGAAAATAGACATCGCCATTATTACTTAGCCTGGCGGATGATTTATTACAAAATGGACTGACTAACATAGTTTTATTCTACTTTCCTCCTTGCTTGTTACAGATGACTCAAACTTGTTGTGCACCCTCTAAGCAAGGTTGACGTCCTTCCTTATTGGTCCAATTCCTCCCTGTTTAGAACCGAAAGCATCCCGGCTTTCGTCAACAACATAGGAAACCGTTGCTGCATTGTCTCTGTTGTCATCCACTTGGCTTGCGATGGAGATTTTTCTTGTCTGCCTACGAGATAGGAAACATGTTGTTGTTTCCGAGTGGTTCTGTTCTTACTATCCAGAATTTGATCATGCACTAAAGGATGTTGAAAATATGGAATGTTGTCCACTAGATGGAGGACAATGACCGTGTACTCAAGGAGTAGTGGCTCGAATAACTTTAGATTATTGACGTTGAGCACATCATGAATCCCCAAATGTGGTGGAAGATCCAAACGATAAGCATTTTCGCCAATGCAATACAAAACCATGTATGGTGCATAGCGTAAAGGAAGCATCTTATGATGTTGCCCTTTGAAGTGTTGCTTGTCCATTTGTAGCCAAACTTTGTCTCCTAGTTGGAATTGCAACGATGTTCGATGTTTATCATGATGTTGTTTGGCAAGCTCTTGTGCAACTTGTAAAGATTCGGTCACTTGCTTGTGTCATTGTGCTAAATTCTAGATGGCGTGTTGAGTTGTTTGTTGGTCTCTTTGTTGGTGCACTGAACCTGAAGGAGTCAAATTGAGTGGCAGCTCGGTGGGTGCAAGCGGTTGGAAACCCAAGAAGACCTTGAATGGGGAAAAGTTGGTGGAAGAATTTGTAGCTCTATTGTAGCTATGCTGCAAAATGTGAATATAAGCATCCCATTGCTTATTTTTTACGAAGGGGCTGCACAGAGCATGAACCAAGGTCTGATTGACCACCTCAGTTTTCCCGTCGGTCTATGGATGAAAAGTCACGGAAAATATAAGCTGGAAGCCTAGTAATGACCACATAGTACACCAAAATGAATTAAGAAATTCAGAGTCGCGATCAGAAATGATGCTACTCGGTAGGCCAAAATGTGATCTCACAGGTCAGAAGAATAGTTCAGTCGTTTGTGTGGCAGAAGTTGTTTTGTGGCAAGGGAGAAAGAGCGCCATTTTTGAAAATCTGTGAAAAACAACCCATATTTCATCATGCTTGCGGAGGATGGTCGGGAGACCACTCAGGAAATTCATAGAAATCGATTCCCATGGGCGCGATGGTTTTCTTTGTGAGCAGAGAGCACATGCTCTGATGAAACTGCCGACTTGCTTGGACATCGCGGGCCAATAGAAATGGCACTGGAGGTGTAGGAGTGTTTTTGCATTCCTGAAATGACCACCATAGGAGGAATCATGTGCTTCCCTGATGAGTATCAAACGATCTTTTGATTGCAGAACAAAAAATTCATTGAGACGATATAGCCATTCATCCCGAATGGTGTAATCGAGGAATGGTGTATGATTGATGACAGTGGGTTGTTGTACTACTGACCATATCTCTTTAAAGTTGGGATCTTCTTCATACATGTCTTTCCAACTATCATAAGCTACACATCGAACTGCTAATATATTCATTAATTGTGTTGGCGGTCTGCTTAATAAATAGACCATCTTGTTCGCAGTTCCCTTTTTGTATTTAATAACCAGGTGAGATTGTTGAATATATTCTGCCCATTTGAGATGTCGTTGTTCCTGTATCTTTCTCTATGAGTTTATGAATATGAGCGGATGATGATCCGTGTGGAGGATGGTCTCTTTTCCCAAAATATAATGGCGCCATTGCTTCACCGCTTGGACCAAGCTATAAAATTCCTTGTCATAAGTACTGTAGTTGATATTTGTTGCCAATAGTTTCTCTAAATGGTAGGTGACATGATGGCCTTCCTGTTTAAGTACAACACCAATTGCAAATTGAGAAGCATCTAAGTCAATTTCGAATGGTTGGAGCAAGTTTGGCAAGTGGAGGATTGACATAGAGAATAATGTTTGCTTCAAGTTATCAAAATGGTGGTGCACATTGGGAAACCATATAAACTTTTCCTTGTTAGTTAACTGATGCAAAAGACACACCAACTCTGAGAAATGGTATACAAATTTGTGGTAAAAATTGATGCCTCCCATAAAAATTTTGAGAAGTCGGGCAGAAGTTAGTGCTGGCCATTTAGAAATTGCTTTTACTCGTGTGGGATCCGGGCGAACCCCTGTAGAGTCTACAATGAATCCTAGATATTGTATCGAACTTTGAGCAAAATATGACTTTTTCTCTTTTACCTGCAGTTGGTGTTGTCGCAGAAATGCCAAGACTATGCACACATGTTTCATGTGTTCCGCCCATGACCTGTTGAAAAATAGAATGTTGTCAAGATAAATAACAATGATCTTACCGATATGTGGCCAAAATTTTTCTTTGATGAGCTGCATGAAAGTGGTCGGTGCATTGGTCAAGACGAAATGCATGACTAACCATTCATACAAACCAAACTTAGTCTTGAAAGTTGTTTTCCAGATATCACTTGGTTGCATGTGCACTTGATGGTATCCCGAAGTCAGATCCATCTTTGTGAAGAAATAAGCCTCTTGTAGGTGGTCAAGGAGATCTTTGATCCAGGTTAGGGGATATCTATTTTTTATTGTGTCTTTGTTTAGGGCTCTATAGTCGGTAACAAGACGTTGTTCAGAAGTGTCTTTCTTGGGGATAATGAAGGCTGGTGATGTGCAAGGGGAAGAGGAAGGTTGGATGTGGCTGGAATCAAGGAGTTGGCCAATTTGTCGTTCTATTTCTGTGGCATCCTTGGGCGCTAGGTGATAGGCATGTGCGTTGGGTAGCACTGAGCCTGGTATGATATTAATGACATGTGCAATGTCCTAGCACGGGGGGAGTTTGGTGGGTGGGTGAAACACATTTGCAAATTCATGTAAGAGTGGAAAAATTTGGGGGGTGTCAGGTGAGTATGATTCTCTGGTTAAGAGGTCGGATTAAACACAACGAGGCCTTTTGGGTATTAACGACATTGTGAGTGGTGGTTGTATCAGTTTGGGGTGGTGGGGAAGTGACAGCAGAGGAAGTAAGGACATAGTTGTGTCCCTCCTTTTTAAGATGATAATGATGAGATTTAGTGTGATACATCGCTTGTCGGTCTTGTTGGTAAGGAAGACTGAGAAGGATATCAACACAGTTTAAGGGGGAGACGTCGCAAGTCATAATGTTGCGGAACGTACCAATGGCAAAAGTGACCGCGCAACAATGAGAAATCATGATGTGTGGACCTCCCTTTTAGACCCATCTAATATGATAAGGATCATGGTGTGGGGTTTTGGGGAGTTGCAGATGTTGGATGAGATCTTGTGATATAAGATTCTTTTTACTGCCATTTTCGAGAATGAGAGTGGATAATTCGGTCTTGATTTGGCAGTTGTGAGTGAATAGGGGGATGTTCAAGCGACTTGATTCAGGTTTGGTCATGAGAATGAGAGAGGGGTTGGATTCTATGGGATTGTCGATGGAAATGGTCTCTGTAAGTTCAGGAAAATATTTTGAATTGACCTCGACCATCAAGGTCTTATTGGTGCAGATATTTTTAAGTGCACAACAGTCCATAGAATGATGGAAATTGGTTTTGTGAAAGGTACACCAAACTAAAGTTTTGGATGTGGAGGAAGAAGCTAAGTGAGGTTGTGATGGGGGAGTGGGTGGATTAGCAATGGATGTGAGATAAGTGGAAAATATGGGATGATAAGATATCTTTATTTCGAAAACCAACGTGCGTAAGAATTCTTTGTCCAGAGAGGGACTATATAAAAGGTCTACCTCCCACCGGAGAGGTAACACTAAACCATAATTGAACTTGATGATTAATATCTTGTCTGGTTCATTGATATGGAGTTGGATGCGTATCTTGCATAAGACGTCGATGTAGCCTTGCAATGACTAATTGGAAATATGTCAAAGTTGTAACCACTTTGCGAGCAAATTGTGAAGGTAGCCTGGAGGGTAGAAGTGTTCTCTTAAGGATTTCATAAAGTCTCCCATGAAGTAATGCGGCTAGTTTTCAGGGGGATCCATATGGATGTCGATAGCCTCCCACCTATTCCAACTGGATCATTTTGGCATTTTTCCAATTTGGCATTTTTTTCCTAGTTTTCGGGCCCCTCACTTTCGACGCCATTTTGAGGCCCTAAAAAACGTTTTTAGGGCTCGCCAAAGTGAACATGTGTAGGGATCGCCACAAGAAACATGTATATTCCTCGGATATACCTTTTCAATGTGATATCGTGCAACTAAAATGAAGGTTGCATGTAAAATTTATGGCCCCAGGAAGTTGATATACTAACCTCCAAACGGGGCCCACATAACTTTTGGCGCTTCATCTCCTAGGGTTAGGTTTTTTGGATGTCTAGAGGTTTTGAAATTCATGTTTATTGTAAGAAGGCCTTGAAAGCCTCATTGTAATCATATTCTTGTGAATGAGAACAATTGTCACATCTCTTCTCAGAGATAAGTAGCGACCATTCTAGCAAGCTTGTTTTCTGCTGCATTTTACAATTTCAACTTATTTCCTTATTGA
>CBVK0100799730.1:0-10675 GCA_900067695.1 Picea abies
AATATTATATTAATATCAGGTCAACAAGTAATTAGCAAGAAAGTCACTTTGTGAGAAATGTGATCGATCACTAAATATGGCTAGGGGAGTTCTAAAATTGGCAAATTGGTAAAACTTTAGCAGGGACGCTAAAGTGTCAGGGTCGTCCAGATGGCATATTGGAAACTGATCGACGACTCACATTCATTTCATAAAGATAAGGCGCTCAAGCATTAATCTCCTAGATCATTTCGGGCATTGAAACCATTTAGTTTTTGAAGGTATTCTCATTCTAATTATACCGTGTTTTGCATAATCCATCTTGATTTTATTTTCTTAAGAATATTCCGTAATTTTTTCTATTACCAATAGTGCAATAGATAGCTACTAAAAAGCACAAATGTCGCCATTACTTGTAACTTGATATATTGTTGTCCTTGACTTGCCATCTTGGAAATTTCTGTTTCTACGTTGTAGGTTTGATCTCCTTAATGTATTTATTAAATTCATTTATAATGATCTTTGTATACTTCCAACTCACTTTCATCCCAATATTTAGAGTTAACTTCAATTTCCATAGTCCATTCTTTAATTTTTCCCATGGACAAAGTAAACAACATCCATTTCATTCTATTAAATAGATCATTTGGCTTGTCTGTCTCTATATGTGCTAGGATAAATAAAGTTAGATGTGGTGGGAAAAAAATCCATATAATTTTTTTTGAAAATGTGTTCAGTGTTGAAGAGTCTTTGATCTTCTTGTGTGACCTCTGTGTTTGCTAGTTTTTTCTATATATTAAGACACACCTAACATGATTTTTTATTTTCATGAGTTTTAAGCTCATTGAAGTTAATTTAAACTATTTGAAAAGAAGGTGTCGAGATAGAGGAAGATGCCCTTTTCCTGAAAATTTTGTTCGTGAGAAGCAAGCCCACTTTGCAGAGGTTGATTTGCAATTTCTCTCCAAGAAGAGAGCATCTTTGTAAAATTCCTATTCAATTGAAATATTTTTAAGAAATGAAATATTTGTAAGATTCCTATGACAATTCAATATAGTACCAACTGATATATTTGTAGCATGTCTAACCAATTGATTATTTTTTGGCAATGATAAAAATTTTTAAAGGTTTTTATTTTTGTGGATATTCTTGCAGATGAATTTACAAGTCCGTTCACCCTTGAATCTGTTAGGACCGAAACAACAACCTAATGAGGATGTCAATCCTACTATGTTTTTATAGATGTGGCACTCCTCTTTAATTTTTTCCCGGGGCATATATAGTTCAAATGTGGGACCTATAGAAAGTTCTTGTAATGACTTAAAGCAATACAAAACGATATAATTTTTTTATTTTTTATTTTTTATTTTTTAAATAAAGGTTCCTGGAAAATAGGACTAGGAATCACACACATCAGACATTCAAATTAAATAAACACAATTTCCTGACATCCAAAATAGTTCAAGATAAATATTTTTGAGCACATAAAAAAAAAAAAAGATGATCAACGTGCACAAAGAGAACTAACTTTGCATTCCAAAAATAGGGTTACAAAGCACCGTCGAGATTGTTCCCAAAATAGTTTTCTTTGAAATTTCTCAAAAGATAATAATGTTTGTTACATATTCATTGAAATTTAAATGCATCTGTCATATAGACTGGGATTGGGGCACCCACGGACCATAAAAGAAATAAGTACAAGAAATAGGAATGTAGAAAGAAGAAGTGGGTGACAGTAGAAAACAAGACGTGAAAAGAAGAAAGTGGAAGTTATCAGTCTTTGGTTAGACATTTCTATTTGAAGAGGTGGAATAACTGGATTAATAAAGAAATATGGATGTGATCAGTATAGACTTGCTATGATGGTATCTCTCTCCCCCTTTGTTATTTTCTTGTTGATTCTTTTTTATTTCTCTTGTTGACGGTTACTGGAATCGTGGAAACCTCTTGTTTCCCTTCATCAGTGAGCTTGTCAATTTCCCTTTGGAGCCATTCTTCAATGTAGCTTCTCATGGGGGGCACATTGATATCATGCTATATTTTTATGTTGAAAATATCACTTTCTAATTCCCTTAGATCGATAGAAAGATTACGCAGAGCCTGTTCAATTTCTTGATTTTTTACTGAATATTCCACTAGCCAGTTTTCCACGTCATCCTCATCATATTCAAGGATACCGTAAAAAATTTCTAAAGAAAATCCCTTAAAAATATCAACTTGTTCATCCAAGGTTTGCTTGGTTAAGAACAAGGAGTTTATGATTAATATGGGGTATTGGACCTCATTGGTACTTCTGTCTAAGTCTGTTTCAATCAGCTTTCTGAATAATTCTTATTTCTTTGATACAACTTGTTCACATGATAGGACAATGAGATTTCGGTTCCTAACTTTCTCTTTCCATCATGCATTTAATTGTTTAATCCAGTTTGGGGAGGGGAGATATTCTTCTCTTCTTCTCATTTCTGTCATGTTGGTTACAATGATGCCAAAATGGACAACCGCGTCTAGATAGAAACCTTCTTCATTTTTAAAATCCTCCTGCAAATATTCTTGGAAGGCATGTTCCCTCATTCCAAAGGAAGTTATATTTTTTTTATGTTTCCCAGGCTTCAGTAATTAGCTCTATTATTTTCTTGATATTATTCTCCACATAGCCTCTACATGATGTGAGGAGGTTGGAGGATCCTTTTAACTTGGCTACAGGGTTGGCAGGAATGGTTATTGCTAAAGGACTCGCAAGCAATGGGATAGGAATCAAAGCTTCCTCCAATTCCATGATTCGGTCCTTTAGTTTGCAATTCTATGTCTCAAGGCCTCCAATGGAATCATCAATAGAATATCTAGTTTCTCAATGGACTCAGGAGATTTGGGACAGCTGCATGTTCCATATCACTTTTCAATAATTAATTTTTCAGATTCGTTGTCAAAAACAATTCTCTGGAATACAAAGGATTGATCTTTGTCTAAAATCTTGGTCTCAGCTAGTACCATTAGGGGATTATGGTGGATCACATCCTTGGGATGATCAACATTGAGGAATACGTTTTCAAGATTAGTCTCAAGTTCGATGTCTTCACTTTCAGTTCCAGTCTCTTCTGCTTCATGCACAACGTTTCTTCTCTTCTTCCTCAGTGGAAAATTGTCAGAACTATCAATTTTACCCAGTGGAGGGTTCTTATCTCCTCTATTTTAAGAATTTTAGGTTATTTTCTTACTGGGGTGGGCCGTTGGAGTGATGCTCCGAGATATCCTACTCTTGGGACTAGCAGTGGATTGGACAATCTTCTCATCGAAGACTTTTCCCTATTTTTTGTACAATTCATTAGTGCTTTGCAATGTCTCTACATCACCAGCATTAGGAGAAAAAGTGTTCTTGTCATTGTCTCTGTCTTCGTTCATGAGTGTATGGATAAATGAATTATTGAATCCAACTACTAGTAAATGTTCTACAAAAATCCCATTAGGGTCGAACCCTCTCATTCTTCAACATATATTAGTTCAAGTTGTTGAAATGGCCTATGAATTCATCAATATTATTGACATTCCTAAACACAAAGTTCCCAAATTTGAAGGTATAGGAATGAACTACTTTTTTCTCTTCTCATGGAAAAAATTCAACCAATAGTTGTATTGCCTTATTATTTCTATAATAAGAATTATGTTCGTACTGTGACATGGAAGGAAAGAAGGATTTTCCTTGGAGCCAAAAATCATTATTACACTGTAATTGTCCATTTTTTCAAGTGTCCCCTTCCTATCCAAAAACTTGGTTTCCTAGTCAAATATTCGAGGAGCATCCTTTCCTAACAATAAATCTTTGAAAACTGAGACAATGTCATTAAAAATCTCATAAAAATAATGGGAAGCCTTGTGCCTCCATAAGGCTTGGTACCAGAAGGTTACTAGGTTGAATTCATAGTTTACCTTCTTGGACATAAACAATTTTGGAAATGGACAACAATGGGCTATTGTGAAAACCAAATAGGATGACATATGAAATTTCTTCTCTTGTTTGAATCATGACAATTGGGAACAAATTTCAATGGAAATTAGCTTCCCCTTTGAATCATGACAATTGGGAACAAATTTCAATGGAAATTAGCTTCCCCCAATAAAAAATGTCTTGTTCCTTGACCGTGAAATACAAAATATAAATAATCACCTAGGAAAATCTTGCTGAGGATTCTTGTCCCGTTATCCTCATAAATAGCCAGGCAATTTCCCGAAATGGATTTCTAAATGAACTAACTTCCAGCCTTCTGATATCTTCAGGAACTACCCTCAAGTATTCTAGGAACTTGGGTAAGAGGTCCAACCTATTATCATGCTTCTTTAGGAAATCCTTGCAGTCTCCTCCTTTGAAGGTCAATGTTGGCTCTGAAAATCTCAACATCTTGCAAAAGACTTGAGGTGACAAAGAAACAGGAGAGTGGTCCCATAGTGGAATAATTATTTGGCTTGAAATATATTTCTCAGTGCACTAAAAGACCACCTCCTCACATTCAAAGACTTCAAGGACACAACCTGCATGAGCAATTCCAGAGGTCCAAATTACTTCGTTCTGGGTGGAAGGGGATGAGTAGTAAGAATATTCCATGGACCACTAGAAGTTCTGGTTCTCACGCTGGAATATGTTCACAATATCTCCACAGAATTGTTGTCGAGTTGCTGCCATAAGTTGACGAGAATGTATTTTTTCTCCATGCGATGTTTGAAATGAACACTCGGAAGGGATAATATAACCCTCCACAAATATTGTTGTAATGCATGTGAATGGGATATATCCTTGATCCTTTCACTCATTAATGACAATCTCTATGGTTCTTGCATGATGATCTGTAAGAATTAAATCTTACTAATTGCATACTTAGAAAGAAGTGATAAGGTGGCGGGGACAACGAATAGCAATTAAGGATTGGAGATTTTGTGAACCCACCAACCCGACGACCCACAAAATACATTCTATGATGTTTGAAATGAACACTCAGAATGGATAATATAACCCTCTTCAAATCTTGGTTTAATGCGTATTAATGGGAGATATCCTCGAGCCTTTTTCTCATTAATGACAATCTTTATCATTCCTGCATGATGAGTTGTTATCATTAAATATTATTAATTGAATATTTAGAAAGAAGTGTGAAGGTGGTGAGCATGGGGAAGAGTGATTAAGGAATGGATAAGTATGGAAATCGGTTGTTCGGGCTTAAAAATAGGGTCACAAGGGATAACTTAGGAGAGGTGATGGACCGACGGTCAAATTGTGTGTCTCAGAACTTTTGAGTGAAAAATGTGTAACACAAAAGAAGTCATGATGGGGCAGTTCAACGGTCAATTTGTATATCATGGGACTCTGGGTGCAGTTTGTACGTCATGGAACAATGGAAGCGTAATCTTGAGCCTGCATGTATGGGAAATCGCAATCGAAAAAGTGCCTAAGTATGGAATGGGGAATCGGTCCCTCAGACTCGTTTTTAGTAATATATTGAAATTTTCAATGGCTATCTCATTACCTGGAAAGATATTTTCTACATGTTTCTGGAAAATTTGTGTAGGGATAGTCAGTGTGACTGTCTCCTCAAGACTTTTTCTCACCAATGGAAATATTATGGTTGTTGCATGATGAGTTGTTAGCATTAAATATTACTAATTGCATACCTAGAAATAAGTGCGAAGGTGGCGGGCATGGGGAACAACAATTAAGAATTGGAAATTCTTTGAGCCTGCCAACCGTATGATCCATGAAAGAGATTTCAAGAAATGGCTAAGTATGGAAAGCGGTTGGTCAGGATTCAAAATAGGGTGACAAGGGATCCTCAAGAGACATGAGGGCTCGACAGTCAAATTGTATGTCTCGTAAATTTTGAGTGAAAAATGTGTAACACGGAAGAGGGCATGATGGGGGAGTTCACCGTTCAATTTGTATATTGCGGAACTCTGGGTGTTGTTTGTAGGTCACAAAGAAATGGAAGTGAAATCTATAGATCGCATGCCTGGGAACCCACGATCGAAAAAGTGGCTAAGTCTAGAATGGGGAAGCAGTGGGCCAGAGTTGTGATATACAAGCATGAGTGAAAATGTGAACCCATGAGTACACCAACCCATGCACTTAGACATTTTTCAGAAAAAATGAATAAGTAACCAGAAAGAGAATGTAGAAGAGAAAAATAAAGGGGAATTCAGTTAAGTATAGAAGATGGAAAAGAAGGGGAATTCAGTTAAGTATAGAAGAGGGAAAAGAAGGGGATAAAAGAAAGTGGGAAAATAGAAAAGGGGAGGGAAATTTAGGCTCTTCAATCAAAGAATAGAGAAAGTGAGTCATAGTTATACTTTCCAAGATGTATTTTCATAAGAGAAGCATAAAAAATCTATAGAGAAATAAATGGAGGGTTGTTGAAATAAAATTATGTACTTTCAACTTGACCGTAAGTATAAAAACGATGAACTTGAATTTTAATTTTGTGGTTCATGTCATAGCCCCATTTTACTTCAGCTATCATATATCATTTTTTTTCAAATTATTTGCGAAGAAGAATTTTGGTAATTTCATTAATAAAGTAAAAGTGCTTAAATAGAGGTCAGGGGATGGACAACCAATAGTATGCTTCCTTCTCGAGTTAAGGAATCAAGGAAGAGAGAGGGAAATAAGAGATTGTTCACTCAGTAAGGTTGATACGATAACAAAACTTCTAGGGAGGGGCCCCAACTCCCACGTCGTGAATTGGTGTTGCTATGTTCTATCTACGTTATGAATGGAATTGAATGTTGGTTTGAAACTGTGTGTGAAATTCATTTATGTTTCCATAGAAGCCTCATGTGATTGACACAATGCATTATCACATGATTGTTCCATGCTTAATATTTGATCAAATTACATGAGTTAATACAATATTTAAGAATTGAAAGACTATCGAACCATGCAAACGAGAAGAGGTGTTAAATCCAACAAAGAATCCCCAACCAAGATTCCAAGGAAATTTTTAATAGTAAATCTATAAGAAAAATAGTGGGTAATATATATTTATCCATCCACATTGGATTGAGTTCTTTGCACTGAATCATTGAACATACTTGTCATAAATACAAGTAGAGGTGTTACAAAAAAAAAGCATGCATACAATTTTGTGTTGTTCATATAGTGAAACAACATGCAGAAGGCAATGAAAAGCTCTTGAACATGCATACAAAAATGATTATCATGCTTTTTTAGGAAATCCTTGCAGTCTTTTCCTCTGAAGGTCAATGTCGTTTCGAGAAATTTCAACATCTTACAGAAGAAATGAGGTGACAAAGAAACATGAGACTGGTCCCACAATTAAATAATTCTTTGTTTTGAAATATATCTCTCGGTGCACCAAGAGACCATCTCCTTACAATCAAAGACTTCATGGACACAACTTGCTCCAGGGAAAAATCCAAACCCTGATCCAAAACCCTAAAAATTAAAGGAAAGGATACATCTCTGAGGGCCAAGAGTGCCACCTAAGTCGAGAGACTCAAACTCTCATGCTACAAAGCAACTATTACGTTCAACGTCAATTTATTCTCTGAAACCCCTTCCTTTGGTATTCTTAGGGATGCCATCGTCGAGCATGGAAGTTCTCCCATTTATGGTGAATTTCAATTTGGGCACATGAGTGGGAATAGAATCTACATTGCCATCATCCATCGTCATATCATCGTCCATCAAATCATATTCTTTCGGATCAAAATCGACCACATCAACCTCTATGTCATCCATTCTTTCGTGTTTTTCTACAAAATCCTTAAAATTTGGAGTGGACGATGGATATATAGAGAGAATGCAGAATATACATGTTTATAGGGTTAAAAAACAAATAAATGCAGGGGGGAAGGATATACACGTTTATAGGGTTATAAAAAAAATAAACGTGGGGGGGTTGTCTGAGCAGGGGGTTGCCTTGGAACTCTTTGGCTTGAAATATATATGTTGGAGCACCAAGGGACCATCTCCTTACTTCCTTTTTGGCAGAAGGGGATGAGTAGTAAGAATATGCCTTGGACCACTAGAAGTTCTGGCCATCATGCCCAAAGGTGTTTACTGTATCTCCATAGAATTGTTGTCGAGTTGCTACCATAAGTTGATGAGAACATCTATTTTCTCTAGACGATGTTTGAAATGAACACTCAGAAGGGATAATATAACCCTCCAGAAATCTTGGTTTTAATGCATATCAATGGGAGATGTCCTCGAGCCTTTCTGTAATTAATGACAATTTCTATGGTTCCTGCATAATGAGTTATTACCATTAACTCTTACCAATTGCATACTTAGAAACAAGTGAGAAGGTGGCATGGACGACGAAGAGTGATTAAGGATTGGAGATTTCATGAAGCCACCAACTTGACGACGTGCACAGAGATTTCATGATGTTTGAAATGAACACTCATAAGGGATAATATAACCCTCCACAAATCTTGGTTTAATGTGTATTAATGGGAGATCTCCTCAAGCCTTTTGCTCATTAATTACAATATTTACAGTTCTTGCATGATGATATGTTATCATTAAATATTAATAATTGCATATTTAGAAAGAAGTGTGAAGGTGGCGAGGACGACGAAGAGCGATTAAGGATTTGATATTTTGTGAACCCACCAACCGAACGACCCGCGAAAGAGATTCCAAGAAATGGCCAAGTATGGAAAGCGGTCGGTTGGGATTCAAAATACGGTCATAGGTTATACTCAGGAGATGTGAGGGCCCAATGGTCAAATTGTATGTCTCTAAAATTTTAACTGCAAAATGTGTAACACGAAATAGGACATGATTGTGGAATTCGGCGGTCAATTTGTATATCGCAGAACTCCAGATGTTTTTTGTAGGTCATGGAACAATGGAAGCGTAATGTTGAGTGCTCCTACCCTGGACTAGCTATTAGACTATGACCAAGTTTTGAAGAATACTTGGTCATATTTGACCATTTTTTGGACTGCGATAGCTTGCCAAAAATGGAGCGCAACGCGAAGAGGAAATTAGGGAAGCAAGACCTACTTTTGGGTCCCTTTTAGGGTTTTGGGTTGATGTAAAGGGAAAGGGATGTCGACATGTGGGTTTACCCACGCTTAGGCCCATTTTGTAATCTATAAATAGATACCTAGGCAATTTAAGTAAAAAAGAGTAATAGTAGTACATCTATGTGATGTATATCTAAAGGCTTAGTGCTAGCAGTTGGATCTGTGTGATGGGATGTATATTGCAAGTGTTATGCACATGATTGTAAGGAAATTGAAAAGCTAAGTGCAAGTGTTGTAGTTTTGTGTTGAAGTGCAAGGAAGAAGGATCTAGTGAGTTGTGCAGTTCTTCTGTCCTATGCAAAGTCAGGGTCACTAAAGCTCTGTGATGTAACCGCTTGACCGAGATAATACAAAGAAGAAGAATTTGAGGACGTAGCCCCAAGGTGTGGGTGAGCCATGGTAACTTTGTGTATTGTTCTTTGTACTTTGACATAATGTGTTTATCTCCTTCTTGGCTAAGTGCTTGCTGTAATTAAATAGATCTAGTTATGCTTTGTGCTTATGTTATATGAATGAATGTTAGATCTAATATATAATATGCATAGTGCTTGATCTTATGAATCTAATCTATAGTTCTATGGCTAAGTATTGAATCATATTTAGTCTAAGTATTCATTGTGATTCTTTATGCTATATGCGAAGTACCATAAGGGTTGAATATTGATGAAGGATCTATGCTAAGTGCCATATAAAAGATATAATCATAGATCGATGTCCCAGCTAAGGTTGTAGACATCTGAGTCCTACAACCACCCCTGTCTCTACTTTGGGTGAGACTTCATCTCCTTCGTAGGTGTTGCCAAAAGGGGCAGTAGTTAGGGTTTTGTTGGTGCACTCTTGAGCATTGAACCCTGGGTATGCCCCTATTCCAGCAGATGGTTCCATTGTCGGGACCTAGTACTATGATTGCTGGGAACTAAAGAAGAAATTTTTTTTTGCGAAATAAGCTCTGTGCGTAGATCTGTTTCCCTAGTACGTAGATATGTTTCCCTAGTGCGTAGTATTCCACTTGACCTACGAAGCTTTGTGCCGAGAAAGAAAGGTCAGATTTGAAGAAAAGAGGTCATATCTGCAAGAAAGAGGTTGATACTGAAGAAAAGAAGTGATATCTGAACACTTTATGCTCTAAGAAAGGTAAAAGTAGAAATTTCCGTAGAAAAGAGGTAAGATCTGTAAGCTCTAGCCTCTAGTAAAGGTAATAATAGTTCAAGTTTTAGATTAGAAAGCTTTGTGCTCTATATAGGTAAGATAAGTGGAATTTTTTTGTTTCTGAAGCATGAATTTAGCCATGTTTGATAGATGTTGCCCTAGCCTAAAAACTGGAGCATTGTTAGATAAAATAAAGTTTGATATGAATAGGTCTGATAGAAATAGTGAAACATATGTTATACCTATGCATAGAAAGAATTTTTTGACTAACCAATGGATGCAGGATCCTAGAAAGAAATTTTTGCAGGCTAGCCATCATGATCCTAGCGCGTAGTACAAGAAGAGTCGGGGATCAAGGATGAGAAAGAGAGGATTAACTCTTTGTTACAATTGCAGAAGACAAGGACATGTTGCTAAGGAATGCCCTGGGAGAAGCCCTAGTTGCCTCTGTTGTAAATCTATGGACCATGAAGTATTAGATTGCCCTAGAATGATTGCTAGACTTGAA
>CBVK0100799731.1:0-10674 GCA_900067695.1 Picea abies
GCCTCAACTCATTTAGGATCAACCTTAATTCCATCTTTTGAAACTATATGTCCTAAAAGTTTACCTTCTTGCATGGCAAAGTGTGATTTTTTTGGGTTTAGGGACAAACCAAACTCCCTGCACTTTTCAAAAGTTTGTCTGATGTGCACCAAATGTTTTGCATCAGAATTGGAAAAAACTGTCAGATCATCTAGATAAATAACAACAAACTTATCTCTCTCACTGACAAATGCGATATCCATTGCTCTCTGGAAAGTTGCTCCTGCATTCATTAAACCAAAAGGCATTTTATCATACATAAAAATTCCCCATGGAGTAGTAAATGCAGTTTTTTCTCTATCATCTTCATGAACAACAATCTAATTATATCTTGAGAAACCATCAATCATAGAAATTCTGTTAGCCCCTACTACCTTCTCTAAAACATAGTCCATTTTTGGGTGCGGGTAGTTATTTTTAAGAGAAGACTGATTTAAGTTCCTAAAATCAATGCAGAGTCTTATTTCGTTGTTCTTCTTCCTAACATGGACCAAATTGGCCACCCATTCAGAGTATCCGAGGGGGACAATGATTTCTGCATCAAGGAGTTTTTTAACCTCCTTTTCTATTACTGACAGAAGAATTGGGTTTATCTGTCTAAGCTTTTGCTTGAAAGGATTAATACCATGTTTGAAGGGAATCTTGTGTTCAATAAAAGAAGTATCATAAGTTTTTAAATCATCATAATACCATGCAAAAACATCTTTATACCGTTTAAGTAACTCAACGTATTTACTCTTTATTTGAGTCGGAAGATATTTAGAAATTTTGACCATCTTAGAATTTTCATTTGTTCCTACATTACAATCTTCAACTTCTTCAGGTTGAGGTCCCAAAGTAGAATTTAAAGGTATATCATCCTTGTCAAACAACCTTTATAGAGGGATTAGACCTCTGGGATTTGATTGTTTTTAAGTAAGAGCATGCGGTGATTTGCAATTTTATCTTGGAACTTTTCTGGGTTCTCTCCTTCCTGCATAATCCAAGCAAGATCATTATGATTTTATTGATCTATGTGGGTCTCAGAAAACTCATCTATCATTTCCAGGAACTGCTTTATTTGTTCATCATCTTCAAATAATTGCCAATGTTCAACATTGTTTGGAATCTAGGGTCTATGCCTCATCTCAATATGATATTTCAGCTTCAAAACAATAGGTGGTATGAAAGTCGCAACAACTTTGGCTAAAGAGTCAACTTGTTGATTTTTCATTCTGGGAATAGAGTTGATATTAAAAGACGAGAATAAATTCTATATTATATCCCAGGAACAATTTCTATTTGATCTCAATCTCAGATGCTTAGCTTGATATTGTTGTTTTATTTGTTTTACAATGAGCTCAACATCTCCATAAACTATCAAATGTTCAATTTTTAATTTTCTTGCAGCTTCTAATCCTAAAACTAAAGCTTCATATTCACAGACATTATTGGTATAATCAACATCCCATTGTAATCTATAAGAGAAAGGAATAACATACTCATAACCTGGTGCCACAAATAAAATTCTAGCTCCTGCTCCTTCAGAGGATGAAGCACCATCAAAGAACATTTTCCACATCCCTTCTCTAACATTTATATTTTTCTTTGAGAGTTATGTTTTTGGATTTTCTTCTTTTATACATTCTTCAAAATCATCATCTATAGATAATATACAATTGTCTAAATCTTGATCAACAACATAGACTGGGTAGTTATCGGGGTTTTGAGGGTCGCTTACAGTATACACCAGTCTAGTTTCTCCGTACAGTCGAGTAAATTGTCCACCAAAAATTGGAATTGTAGCATAGGTCATGTCTAACTGAACTGATCCTCCTAGATTGGCACCCCAAGATCTGGATAGAAGCATGCCATACTTGGCAGGAACATCAACAAAAACCACATCCATAAGAATAGTTTTCACAAGAACCTCAGCAAGATTTACAACTAAATTTTTAATCATACTGAGACACTTAACCTTTCTAGAATCAAATGAGTATAAATCTTGATAAGGTCTGGTAATTTCAAGGCCCAATTTTTCGATTATAATATTAGGCATTAAATTATGCGAAGCTCCTAAGTCTAACATGCAATTGTGAAGTAAATGATTGTGCACAGTCAGTGTAATATAGAAAGGAGCAAAAAAATATTTATTGTTTTCAATGTGTGGTCCAAACATGATTGTAGGTTTTTCATCCTGCAAATTGATAACATCAGCTTGAAATTCAACATCATAAAAGTTTATTGCTTTAGCGATTTGTTTTTTATAGATCGGATTCCTAGCAAGTAACCAGAGGCATTGGAATTTTAATTTTATTAAGTTCATTCTCTAAATTGAAAGTCCCAATTGGTTTTTCAATTTCCCTGATCTGAACTTCGACTTTTGTGTTTTTTGGCTTCTTAATCTGTATTGCTTTTGTTTCTGCTCACTTTATTCGGGCAACTTGCATTTCAGTTGATGGTTTTGTAATTATTGCCTCATTTGCTTTGTTTCGTGATAAAATCTTTTTTGGTGGAATATTTGTGAAACCTTTTTCTCTTGGCCTCAAATCATATTTATGTTGAAGCTCGACCATTATTGAATCAACGAGACTTTTGTATGTGGAGTCTCCCAAATTGTTGATATCTTCATCATTATTAAATAGATATTCCATATCCAAGGATTTCTGATAATCCTGTTTGGTTATGTGAGGCTCAAGATCATCATCGCTAAGGTTGTTTATATCTTCATCTAATTCATCATAATCTTTCACCTCATCTCTCTGTATGAAATTCTCAGTTTTAAAAGGAGCTTGAATCTTCTGTTCCTCATTTTTTATTTGCCTTTGTTGTATTTGAGGATTAGGATTTCTCTTGAATTGATTTCTAACATATGGATCAAGTCTGGATTGTTCCATTTCCATCTTGGAAATTTTGTTCGATAGATCTTTAATAATTTTTGCCATCTCATCCATTTTTTCCTCTGCAGATTTTCCAAATCCAGAGGGCCCTGCATGTTCTTCAAAAAGATTGGGTTCTCTTGTTCCCATCTCAACTTTAGTTTTCAACTTCCCAGATGCCATCATATTTGATTCAATCTCTATAGCATCATCTTGCATCCCTGCTAAGGTAGTGGATCTTCTTTCTCTCAAAAGTAGAGCGAAATCATAATCAAAAGCTCCTGCAAAAGTGACTTTGCAACTGGTTGGGAAGGTTTAACTTCAGCCGGGATTTTGTGATAAAGCTTATTAAATATTTGAATGAACTCTAGGACTAATTCCGATGTCTTCTTTCTCAAGGCTCCGAATTCGGTTAAGTAATAAAGATGATATTTTTTCTCACCCCATTGCCTTATGAAGGAAGTTTCCAGATCATTATATGACGGTATATAAACTACTGGAAGTCCTCTGAACCAAGTTATTACATGTCCTTCAAAAGTTTGTACTAACAATCTCGTGTAAACATCCTCGTGCTCAACACCAAGAATATCAACAAATTGATCGAAAAAGGCTATATGTTCTGTTGCTGTTAAATCCCTTCTCCCGTGAGTTTAGGGAGGCTCTTCATGTAATTTTCAGGTAAATCATGTAGGACAACAGGAAGAACTAGGGAGCATGTCTAGCAACGACCTTGGAAAATATTCTAGGGGGTTGAGCTTGTCCACCAGCCCCTGCACCTTCGACACCTCCAACACCAGCACCTCCAACACCGACCATTGACAGTCTAGAGGACAGATTTCGAGGACTAAAAGGGAGATTATCAAAAACTTCAAAAGATTGATCTACTGATCTTTTGACTACTTTGGGATGGTGTGAATGAAGTTCATGGAAATGATCATGATAAGATGGAAGATCTAGATGAGGGGGAAAAGGAAAACTAGAGCTTGGTTTCTCAGATTTACCAGATGTAGAGATAGGAGAAGTAGTAGGTGATGAATCTGAGTACAAAAAATAATCTATATGGTTTTTGTAAACAGAAAGAATCGGCTATGTACTAATGATAGTAGGGATTGAAATGGATTCTTTATTTTCACTGGTAAAAGTATCTATCAATGAAATAGGGATGGTTTGGTCAATCTCAAACTTTATTTCAGGAATAATTACTTGTGGAGTTTCTTGTTTAACTTTAGACTTACTTGTTGATTTTTTTGCAGAATGAATTTGTTTAAATTTTTCTTTAAGACTTAGCTCTTCAGCGGGAATCTTACTATTAACTTGCGTAACTCTAGATTGATAGACCTTACCTGTCGATGCAGAAGTTTGTCTGAGATATCCCTTCAGTTTCAACAATTTTTCGGGATTCGAAACTGGTGTAGTTTTCTTTTCGTTTGGGTTTTTCCTGGTATTCTTTCGACCGAAGGACAACCTTGCCTATAATGGAGTCGCCAGGTGAAAAATGAACCTTTTCACGTATTCAATCTTTGTTCACCATCAAAGACCAAAATTTAACTTTGTCGTTCTCCTTGGGGAAAAATGATTTCGTTTCTCCGTCCCCGACAAAGACGCCAAAAATATGTTATTCTTGAGATTGATTCAAAGGGTCAAAGAATAATGTCAGGCATAAAAGGTTTTAAATGAAGTGTTTTTATGAGTGTTTTTTTCTACCTTCAGTTTTCTGAGAAATAATTTTTAAACGAAATTAATGATAAGACAGTACAGAGGTCATATCTCGTTATCTGAGTCGCAATTATAATGTCAGATGATGTAGAAATGATTTACAAAACTGATAAAAAAAAGTCAGGTGTCAATTATAGATAAGTCTCACCTTGTTTGCGGTAGAAGAAAAGTAGAAGATGCACCCTTGAAAGGAGATAAAAATGCAGTAATTCACAAAGGTCACAAGTCTTGTTTTACTCACAGTAATAACGGAGAAAAATATGTTACTGCATGAACTTTTGATATATTATGATCACAATAGATGTATTACTAAATTGTAATCATTCACTCTTCAAGAACTACAGAAAGAAATTCAAAGAAATGGAAACACAGAGGAAACAAATAACTCAAATTGAACGAAACTTAGAATCTCTATCTGCACATGTATTGATATTCAAAAAAGTTTTCTTTTTTACATTTGACAAGAAGTAGCCTCGAATAGATCTAAAACTTATCTATTTATACAAAAATTGTCTCAACTGAAAACCGTTGGACTTCCTACAATATCTACTTAAAAATATAATACAATCCGAATGAAATAACAACATGTAGATAGTGTTGAGATGTGTTGGCGCTTCATATGTCCCTTCATTTACTCGTTTTCCTTTTTTCTTTAAACTAGGTACACATTTCCATTAAGGCCACCACAATCATTGGCTTACTGTCTTTGCCATCTGATTCCGTTGCCATCTGTCCTTGGGATAAAGAATTGCAGTTGAAGATATGGGGGTGGTAATTAAATAGGTAGCTCAGTGCTGGCTCATTATGGGATGGCTAAGAGTTATGGGGAAGAGTAACTTTTCACGAATAGGATGATGTGGGGACGAGTGTCCAATAAGGAGGTGGGATGAGTGGATGCGAGGATGTAGGTGGTAGGGATAGACAGGGTAAGTGACATGTAGATAGATGGAAAGTGTAAGTGGTGAGGTAGATGATATCGAGAGCGTGGAGGGTGTGACAGGATGGAGGGTGAAAGGTAGAGTGGGTGGAGGAAGTGGATGGTGTGTATGTTCTTTCATTTTCTCCCAGCTACACTCGCTTTTCTCTGCTCATTGAATTGGGTGCACATGTCCATCAATGCTACCACGAATCTTGAAGGCTCAATCTTTTCATTTAATTCAAAGGCAAACATCTTCCTTTGTACTTGTGGCAACTTCTCCTAGATCTTCTTTATTTCTTGGACTGTGATCTAATACTATACACTTGGATTTACCAACAACTCATATGGATTTTGAGTAAATCGATCTGGTTCATCTGTTGGATGACCGACTGAATATTTTCCTTTTTCTTTCTGGAGCTTTGCAGGTTCATTTCTATTTCGATCTAACCCAATGCCTATGATATATTATTTCCTTCGAATTCAATCAACTTTTTATTTATTGAAGATAATGCCTCCAAACATGCCTCTTTTGCATCTCTGGCAAGTTTCTTTCCTTCTTCCAGATTTGTTTCCCAGGATTCTAGGGCCATTTCACCTTTTACTTGTTCAGAATGTGAGAGAGGGGTGAGACTAGGGATATTATCTCTCTGCTTCCATATGATAACTTCTTGAAACTTAGACCTGGCTGCACATGCCTCTTTTTCCTTGACATAAATACTTTTTAGAGAAAGGTTTATTGCCTGATAACATTTCTAAATAACATCTACTTTTTGATAGAGCTCCTGCTAGGCAACTTCCAGCTTCTCATTGTTTTCTGATGCTTGTCTTTTGAAGGCAATAACATCTATTGTTGTGTTCTCTGTTAGGGCCAATTTGTCCTGTAGTTGTTCAATCAAATTATCCCGCTGAGTGATCAAACCTTTGTTGGTCTATGAAATCTGGTAGAGAAAATCAAGGTTATCCATTAACTGCTTCATTTGATGCTGATAACTAGCCCTGATTTGTTCAATGTCTTGGTTCATCCTACTTCTAACAGTCTGTTCTCTACTATGTATCTCATTCTGCAATTTGTCTACCAAGAGACATTTATGTTGCAATTGTTCAGTTAAATTTTCCACTAACCATTGATTGGCAGTGGAAAAATCCGTTAGTGAATCTGCAACTTCCTTTGCAAAATTAGGATCATCTTGGTCTTTCCCATCATACACCAATCTTTGCCTTTTGGTGACTACTCCATCCTTTTGGTGAGATTCTCTTTTTACAATAACCTTTCATTTCTTGCTAAAAAGGAAACTTGAGGGAGGCATCTCTTCAAGTAAGATATGATTAAGATCACCAACATGAATGAGCTCTGAATTAGGATTTCCAAAACTAGTCTGTAAAGGGGTTAATGATGTGATAGGAGAGATGATTGCTGTGGAATGTTCCTGACCCGTTCTATCTGGGGTGCTAGTAGGAGTAGCTGGTGTTAAATGAGGAACAACTTTTCCCTAATTCATGAAAGCTTCAAACCGAGCTAATACTTGTGGATCATTCAATCATGACAGTGATGTTTTTATTTCACGAAATAACTTTTCTGGATTTTTTGGGACTTCTTCAACTTTGTGCTTAGTGGAGAAACTTGGTTTAGATTTTGTGGATTTAGCTTCCTATGAAGAAGGCATGGGTTTTGATTCTCTTTGCAATATCTTCGGCAAACTATTTCATCTATGCTTTTGAAATATGAGGAAACCTTCTTGTTGGTCAGGGGGCAGATTCTAGAATCTTCTTTGAACTTCCTCATAAGATCTAACTCCCATGAATATCTCATAATAAGGAGAATCCTCATGGATGTATCACTTTATGTTAAATTGAGCCAAATGATTTTCCACTATCTTATGTGGATCATGCTTCTTGAATTCGATGTCAACTAATTTGACATCTTCCAGGGATGCGGCCTCGACTTTAGAATGACCAAAATATAATAATGTGAACATACCAACTTGAATGGGAAAAGTTGGCCAAACCTTTTTCTGAGCTGCTTTCAATTCCTTGCTGATACCTCATGCTACTATTTGGTATGCCACTTCTATGCATACTAGCCTGTCAGGTAAAAAATATGGGAGGGCATGAAGAGGAACATAACAACCAAATTATCTAAGGTACGAGAAATTCTCCTCAATGAACTAGTCTGCAAGTTTGCCTAAGTTCCCCATAATATTTTCTGAAATCCTGGGTGGCGGGTGGCCATAGATAGCTATGTGAACAGGTACCACTACGTTGTGACAAATTTCATAAAAGAAATCTTTGGCATTTTCTTCCCATAATTTGGATTGGTAGAAATGTATTGGCTCAAAATTGGCTAGAGTCCAACTCCAATTCATCAAGGGGAATGGGGTCATGAAAAAAATGACATCCATAATATATGCTGACATGTAAAAAGGAGCAGGTTGCCCCTTTGATTTTGATGATTGATTCTCAACAATTTTCTTGGCCAAATTATCAGATAGCATTTTATCCCAATTGACTTGTACCTTGAAAGGAGAGGTGCTTCCAAAGTGGTCTCTTGATGAAGTTGTGCCTGTTGTTATCGACAAACATTGAAGGATGTGGGAAAAATTATCCATCATTTCGTCCCTCTGTCGTGTGAGAGCTTGCTCAAGCAATATATTTATAGAATCTTCTGCTCAGTTATTTTTCTTTTCTCCCACCATGGAGGGTTTCTTGGGTGTGCAAGAGATATTATCCTCAAGAGAGACAAGCTAGAGAGCCAACTTGCTATACTCATACCTCGTCGAGGACATGCACTGAAAAACGATCAAGAGCATCCTGCTCTGATACCACTAATCCAGATTATTTTCAGCACGAAATGAGAGTGGAGATATAATAAAGAAATGTACATAGATATCTCAGATATCCACTAATATAACAAAAATATATAAGATATGCAACCATAAACACATAGATACAATAATACACAATTTCTATTAATGAGAAAAATGTACAAACACTGTAAAAATACAGAGTGAAAGACTCGCTAGAATGGTGTCAACTTATCTATGAGAAGAGATGTGACAAAATCTAAAACCCTAACCCCAGAATATGAAAATCCAAAAGGTTTACGGGCCCCGATGGGGGTAGTTGATACATCAACTTCCCGGGGTTGTAACTTTTGCATACAATCTCCGTTTCAGGCGCTTGATACACCGTTGGAAAGGTATAACCGAGAAGAACGATTTTTGATTGGCCCAGGAAAATATGAATAGTAATTTATTGGGGACCAAATCCCCCAAAAACATTGTTTAGGACCTCAAAACGACCCCAAAAGTTTGGAACCCAAAAAACTGTTGAAAAACTGCCAAATTGGAAAACTATTTTTCGAACCAGTGGAATTGGTGGGTGGCCACCAATATCTACCTGGATCAAACCTCACACCAAATGTTGTGTGCTCAACAACTACAAATACTTGTAGTTGAAATGTCCAAATATTTTATGCCAAGTTTTCTCAAAGAATCATCATGTGCATTGAAAGAGGTACCTAAAGAAAGTTCAAAACCAATAAAATTTCATACCCGAGAACTATAATCAACTCTCCCATAACCAACAATAATTTTGGAATTTTTTTTTCTCTAATGATTATATCATGGGGGATAAATTTGACTATCTCCCATCACCAAAATGACAAATCTAATAAATTGAGAGTAGCTTGCCAGAACTTTTAGGAATGAGGAGAACATCATTGATGCAACCATCAACTAACTAGATAGTGCCTAATCCTAAAACATCAACCTATGAAGAGACTCCAACTACAATATGAGAATGTTGCTATGAAATGGGAAAGACAATAGCTCACGAGAATTATAAATATGATGTGAGGAACATAAATGAAGTGTCTAGCTATATAAAGATGTATATAAAGTTGGAGCAAAAAGTGCTTTCCTTTTACTAGTTGAAGAATGTTTGGGAACTAAAATTTTATGTTGATGCATGGCTTCTTTTAATGCTTCTAGTTTCTTCCAACATTTGGATTCATCATTCCCAAGTATGCCATAAAAATTGCAAATTATACTTGACTTGTTTTTGGTCTTGGAGGATGATTCATCAAACTTGGAATATGGAGATGTAGATGATGTTGATTTTTGCTAAGGCTTAAAGGTATACTGTTAGAAAAACAATATCGTGGAGTAATAAAAATAAGACAAATGCGGAAATAAAACACAAAATATACACAATACAATAGAGACACAGATATACATGGTTCACCCAATGTGGCCTACGTCCACTAGAGAAATTGCCATGTCCTTACTTTTTATTTTCCAACAAAATGAAGGGACACAACCTACAACACACCCGTTGTAACTTCCTCTTCTCTCTCACACAGTCTCCTCTCTCATAATACAATATTCACAACAATACCTGGCCGCAATATAATTCCTCCATAAAATAGGGTTGGCTTCTAGGGAAAAAAACCCTAACATAACTTCTACCGTCAGATCTGCGACATAATAATGAAGGGTCCAAATTGACTACAAAATTACAATATTTTACAAGGCAATTTTTCCCAAAATTTTGCTTCGGTGGCAGAAACATTTGTGGGGGGGAAAGCCTCCACACACTCTCCCGTTAGGGAATGGGGTCCAAGCATGACTGAAACAAACCTCTGAATTAGGAAGATAATCAGGCTCCACAATCAACAATATCCCACTTGGAGACTGATCACAACAACTCCATTATTGTTGTATCTGCTGGATTATGATCCACCTTGGACCTGGAAAAATTCTCATCTTCACCTTCATGCTTGAAGACCAACTGAAACTGAGTAGGAACTCAGTTTCTCCCTAGTTACTCCCTTTGTTAACATGTCTGCAAGATTTTGGCTAGTATGTATCTTTTCCAACTTCAATTGTCCATCTTCCAAGATAGATCGTATGAAATGGTACCTGAGTTGTATATGCTTAGTATTAGAATGGAATGCTGAGTTCTTTGCAATATTAATGGCACTCTCATTGTCACAATACAACATGTTATCCTCCTGCTTCTTTCCCAATTCCTCCATAAAACTTTGTAACCAAATCATCTCTTTACTAGCCTCTGTAGCAACAACATACTCTGCTTCTGTTGTTGAAAGTGCAACAACCTTTTGTAGTTTTGAAATCCAACTTA
>CBVK0100799732.1:0-10674 GCA_900067695.1 Picea abies
AACCAACCTTAATCAACAGTTGATGTGGAGGTTCCCTACATCATGGATATTTGATGGTATACATAGACATCTATATCCCTTTATCTATATTCTATGCAAAAGATTCATGAGTCACTTAATGACATGGTAATTTTTTAACCATGTTGACATCATCATAATGACATGGCAATTTCTGAACCTGCCACATGTCTTTTTTATTTTCCCTTTATTATCCAAACCAACTCCCTTATTTGTCTCCCTTGTATATGTAGAATATTTTAATTGGTCCCAAAGTTGTTGATGTGGAGGGTCCCTACATCATGGATATTTTATGGTATACATAGACATCTATATCCCTTTGTCTATATTCTATGCAAAAGAGTCGTGAGTCACTTAGGGAATCAAAATATTGTAATGCTATGAGGTTTAATTTCCAAAACCCTTACAAACTTGAAATATTTATAGAACTCAATGAAACCCATATTTATAGAACTCAATGAAACATATGCACTCTTCCTTTAAAGCATTGATTTTCCTCTTATGTTGTAATAGAGACTCCATGATAAAAATAGACCCTGCATTACAATTATCTTCCTGAACATGGATTATACTAATAGATGAGAAGATAGAGGCCTGGTTCTCAGCAATTAGGTCCTCCTATTTACAAAGAAATTGATAGATTTATATTATTTTACAATAGGGGTAGTGTCCAGGTTGGCTATGGTTCTCCATGTCCATAACTTCTATGCATATGTTGCAAATTGATCATAACTTTGTTACTCAATTGTCCACAATGTTGACCCATCTATCACTATGTACTTTTGTTATCTGACTACCTTGAATCTATCTCTACAAATACTTCAACCTAATCGAAGGATGGTTCTCTGATATATAGTAGCTACTACATTGACTCCCCCTATTCAATATTCATATTTACTGGAAGTCTCCAAGTCAAATGGCTCTGAACAATGGAGGAATCCACCCTAATTTGAAGTAGTCTTCCTCTTCGTCTATGGACTCATCATATATCTAAACTATGACTTCTTCCTTTCTGCCTTTGGAATGATCTCTCACTACAATTCCTAAAAGTACAATCTCTTGGGCATGTTCTTTATTCACATTCTCTTCTTTTCTTTCTTGTACTACAGCAAAACGTGTGATCTCTGGGACCTGTTCTTCTTTTTTTTCATTTCTTCTCCAAACCTTCTTGTATCTAACGTCTTCCTTTTTCTTTTTATATTTGTATTCATCTTGTACTATTTCCAATCCTAAGAGTATGACTTCTAGGTGTCCTTCACTCATTTGATCTTCCTTTACATGTTCTTGTTTTCTTTTCCAAACCTTCTTATCATTGTTCTTTCTCAACGAAGTATCCATCATGCTTCTACAATCATGAATTATGTGACCATAATTGTGGCATTTGTAACATTCAATATTGTGTGGGGCCACATAAATATTTCTTGCTTGAACATTTCTTTCATAAGACCTGCAATCTGCAACTTTATGTCCAAAGTTAGTACAATAAAAAAATGACCATAAAAAAAATTTACATACCTGGGAGTGAATTATCTTCTTTGTCATGTAGTCCTTCTGAATTCCTACCTTGTCTGATTATTATCTTCTCTTCTATTTATACCTTCATTTCGATTGAAGATTATTTGTGGCTTGAATGTGGAGGGTCTTCTTGAGATGTATCTTTATCATTTTTCTTTGATTCTAGATGACCGTGATTTATTCCTTTGAGTACTTCTGCATAACTCTTACTCTTTGTTCATTCTTCTTTTCTAGCAACATGGAGTGATTCTCTTCAACATTCTCTATTGATGATGTGGATGTTTCTGTCTCTTCATCATTCTTGTTGAGATTGATGATTTTGGCTCTTAATGTGACAAATTCTTCTTCAAGATTTTCAACCTCTTCTTCTTTCGTCATCATCTGACTCTTCATGAATTCTTATTTTCTCTTTACTTCTTCAAGTAGGATCTTCAATGATATTATTTCTTCTTCAAGTCTTCTTTCTCGTTGATTGAATTCTACTTCAAGCTTGTTTTCCTTAAATTCTTCCTTCTGTTATGCTTTCTTTCTTTGTGATATTATTTTTGCTTTTAAACCATGTTTCTGACCCTTAAGAGTTTCTTCAATCTTGTTGGCTTCTTCTAACTGAGCTTTTGGATTCATGATGACTGGTTGAGCTTATGTAGATCTTTGAACGCCTTCTTTTAGCCTGATCAATTCTTTCTCGAGTGACTTGCTTTCTTTTCTTTCTTTCTTTAGTTTATCTAAAGCAATGATTAGTTCTGCTTCAAGAGCTATTGTGCCTTCTTCACAATCTTCTTCTTATGAATATGTCTAACATGATAAGCATATCTCTTCTTGTTATGTATCTTCTTTATCATTTTTTGACTCTATGATGGGAGAAAAATAGAGATTATGTAGCTTATCCCAAAGTTATTTAGTTGATGAATATTATCCCACTTTGTCTTTTACTAAATCAGATAATCCTTCCAAGATAAAATCCATTGTTCTCTTGTTTTGTTTTTTTTTCAATTCCTTCTTGTTTGTTGTTTTTGGCTTCTTTGTAGCGGTGTATCAAGTAACAACTAATTTCCAAACATCATATCCATGTGCCTATAAAAATGCTTTAATCATGATATTCCACATCTTATAGTTCTGACCAATATACCCATCAAACCATGGTATTCCATTATCTGTTTGTGCACTATTCTTGATCTCCATGATCTACCTTCCAGTGGTTAAACTATTTCCCAAAGGAACCTACTCTAATACCAATTGTTGGAATACTGAGAGGGGGGGGCTGAATCAGTATGAGTACTTTTACCACTTTTAACCACAATATATAAACTTCAACTTAATCAACAATATTTCATCAATGTATCATCAATATATCATGAGCATACAAAACATAAGCAACATCACGTCAAGTACACAGTACACCAGAATTTATGTGGAAACCCAAATGGGAGAAAACCACAGAATTATTTCTTATATATAAAAGAATACATTCATTGGAAGCACCAACTTCCAAATTCTCCAGTTGCAACTGGAAGGAGGCTACAACCCCCTATTTGCAAGCTCCAACATGAAGGAAACCACAACACCCTGAATTCTCTGGTTCCAACCAGAAGGAGGGTACAACCCCCTGATTCTCAAGCTCCAACCTGAAGGAAGCTACAACTCCCTAAGTTCTCTATCTCCAACCAGAATGAGGCTACAACCCCATAATTCTCATGCTCCAACCTAAAGGAATATCCAACTCCCTAATTCTTCGGCTCCAAGTGAAAGGAGGCTACAACCCCCTTTCCTTGCCCCATCTTGTCGCCCTGAAATATAAGTGTATACCAATTGTCACTACCACAATCATTACAACTATCACTTTCACTGCCACTATCATTATCACTACCACTGTCACATCAACCTATAAATGTCAACCTATCACATCAACCTGTCACTGTCAATCTGTCACTATCAACCTATCACTAATCAACTTGTCCAACCTGTCACTATCATGGATACTCAACCAGATCCTCTCACATGGATCATATACCAAGGACACCTATCAACTAGATGTCCAACATCACCAACACATGTCTCTACCAAGAATGTACCAATATCACCAACATACCATCACAAGATATGTATCTCAACCATGTACCAAACCATCAACCTGTACCATACCAAACATCAACCATGTACCACAACAAGTGCATCAACCATGCACCAACACCTGTACCAAACCGTCCATCAACCATGCACCAACACCTGTACCAAACTGTGCATCAACCATGCACCATAACCTATGCCAAATCGTGCATCAACCATGCACCATAACATGTTTCATATGCCTCAACCATCAACCATGTACATCACACCATACCAAGTTCCAATCTTGTATCAACCATGTACATCAACACATGTACAATACCATGTACCAACAATGTATCTCAACCATATAATGAATCATGCTATACACCATGTACCATAGGATATATCAATAAAATATTGTCAATGGTGTACCTCAACAAAGTACCAAACAACCAATATCATACACCAAGTATATGCCTCAACCATGCACCTAATATGTGCCTCAAGCATGTGCCAGTGCCTCAACAATATACCAAAGACTTGCCTCAAAAATGAACCATAACATCATCAACATGTAACCCTCAAAACATGCATATAAGCATACATGTAACTCTATAACATACATGGTGTATGTGATCATGGACCTGCAGACCTTCCTCAACTTCAACAACAAGAGAATAACATCTTCATCAAACTTTACCTTAGTCTCACAGGACTAGTTTTTGGATTAGTCACAAACCCTAACTTTCAACAAGCATAACTTCATACTTGTAATGAATAAAGGTATGAACATGTACCTTATATTATTCAATATCTTCTCTACAATTCCTCCAAGTTTCACTGCTTGTAACATCCCAGAAAAGGAGTTATAGCAAAAATGGCAGACCTTGTTGAATTATGGCTTATTCTATAGAGTGAACTTGTAGAGAATTCCACACATGGAATATTGGATATCTAGATCTAAAACTAATACACAACATACTACAGATTGTACTCTATCCAATGCATTTGGTCTCACTGAATTTGGATTCTTTTTGAAGAAGTTATGATTGTTTTACCTGGAACACCTGTTTGAGACTAGTTTCAAGACTAGCCAAAAATCTTATTTTCCACAAAGTGTATCTCCGAAAATACAACAACCGAGAAACTGAAATTTCTACCATAGTGTTGACGGGTGAAATTGAACGCTCGCCAACTGGAAGAGTGGATCCGGTCCAGAGTTGTCTAAATAACCCAAGACGTTTGGGATAACCCACCCTGACGGGTTTAGCGGCTCTGTTAGCCGATCTAAGTCCTAAGAAAACAAAAGAAAACTACTCTAAATGAACTAATCTAAATAATTAAAACAAACTAATGAGAAAATCTAAACTACTAATATATACAATTCACTATCTAAACTATACAACTATAATTCCATAAAATCAAATGTCTAATTTCCAACAGAATCAGATCCAATTACAGATATGCAGTATTTACAAGTCACAGATTTAAATTAAAACCTGCAAAAGTCATTTGTAATCTGTCCTAAGACAGTGAAACCATTGTTTTTTTATTTTTATAATTTTATGAAAAAGGAATTAAACAAAAACTATCTAAACTAAACAACTAAAATACTAACTCTAACTATAAATCTAAACTATACATATATCTGTCTAAACTAATTAAATTATACTAACAATCTAACTATCAAATAACAAATAAGAAACTGACCTGAAGTAACGCTTTAGGTTTGTCCTGTGTATGATGGTCGATTCGGCTATTTGGTGGGAGGAAACCCGCACCAAATTATCCACGAGCTTCTCGTAAATGGAAAGATGCTATGCTCTTCAAATATAATTACAGGACAAACAAGACATAAAAATTTACAGCAATCTTATGATTTACAAATCATAACATTTACATAAATCTACGTGTAAAGATTTGTACAGAATGATTCAATCAACGAAGAAGAGAAATTTGTAATTCATTAACTGAAACAAATTAATTGTTGTGTTTTTTAAATAAGAGAGAGATCAGATATAGATTACACATTAATCAAGTCACATCAACCTGCAATAGATTACAATAGCTAAAGTAGTCTATAATCGACTGCAAAACGATATGAATAAAACTTGAAACAAAAGTTTGATATATTGAAAGCGAAAGCTGTTACAAGACACCAACTTTCATCCCAGCCTGTATCATAAATCCATATTCTGGTTCTCTCCAACGTGAAGATGATGATTATTACAAAAAATAACAAGTATTTAAAGACCTTCCCACAGGGTAAAACATCCATGTGGGAATTATCAAAACAATTTACAGGAAATCTGGAGATAATCTCCCAAGTCTGACTAAACTATCAACCTAAAATAAAAACATATCCAAAATATCTCCCAAACTGCTAGAACATGCCCAATTGATCATGGTAATTCGTATGTACCTGAACAAGGACAAGAATAGACAATATTAGAGGATATTTTATTAATAAAATTGACAAAAATCTAATTTCTAAGACTAGCTACAGAATCTTGCGATTCTGTAGCTGGTCTAAATTGAACACAGAATCATTTCAAAATCAATTCGAATCTTAAAAAATATATTCAAACTATTGAAAAATATTTGATTGCTAAAAGCATCATTCAAATCGACACTTGTATGCAAATTAAATAAACTAAATCGTATTCAACCAAATGATAACAGAGATGGATGCACTCTGTTTAATTCGTTATCACAAATTCGGGTAAACAGAATCTCTCATATAATTCGACAGCGATGAAATTATTTTCATGAACCAATTGAAATCGACACAAATAGTTGCTTCAGCCATCAACAAAATCATTGTCGAATCCAAACGAAATCAATGGGATTGTTTTTCAAATTGATATAATTGTATTAACATATACAAACGATCATGCTATTTGCAAACCAAACGAAAACTTGTATGTAAATTGAAACAAATGAAATCATAAATGAATTAATCAGTTGATAACAGGATATGTGGGATTTGTCAAACATTTGTTATTGCCAACTGGGAGCAAATAGAATCGATTGACAGTCAACAAAATCATCACTTGAATCAATTTCAAAACAGAATATTAGTCGAGTTTTTTCATACGAATTCAACAGAGACGAAATATGTCGATCTGAGCTTAACAAAATCGTTTTTGAAAATCAAAACCAACGGAGCAGCATCAAATCTATTTTCGATATCAATCAAACTCATACAAACAATCGTGCTAACTCAAGACACGCAGCAATCAAATCAAAACGAATTGAAACAGTATTGGGTTTGACACAATCGTTATGAATCAACACATTTCCACGATTTTGGCGAATAGATATTTTACACATGTCGAATGTAATCCCAATCCAAACGAGAATGTTAATTCAATACAAAACATAGTCGTTTTTCTAATTTAATAGACTACATTGTATTTATCAAACCAATCCCTAATAATGATACAATATACTCATAAAAGATCATACCAATTCAATCTTACGAAATCATTTCAAAATCAAATCATAAGAACTAAATCAGAGCCGATGACATCCAACTACAACAAAATCGTATTGAATTAAAACATAACCGAGTTCTAATTTTAGCATAAAAATCTCCTGTACAGGTCAGACGCAAACAAAATCCAAGCGAAAGCAAACCCCTTTGATTTGGTTAATTCAAACAAACAGAATTATTCAAAATGAATCAAGCCAAGTGAAAACCAATCAATTGCTAAACTGGGCACGACCAAATCGCATAACCAAATCATAACCATATTTGACTTTAGTAAAATGAATCTACTATACAGGATCTACAACATAACTGTTTTTGATAATCAAACTATGACAGAGTCATTTCGAATAATGAACAGAGCTAACTAAAAACCAAAACCCAATTCATTATATTAGTCCTAGCAATTCATAAAACGAAAATGATATTGAAATTCATACCTAGATAATCAGAGAACAACTCGGTCATGATAATTTGGAATTGACGAAGGTTGTTGCCGATTCGACATTCCTAAAGATGATCGAACCAGTGGTTTTATGTTTGTTGTCATTAGCTTGAAACTTGTCCCTTTCTCTCGACAGTACTGTAAATTGGTTTTCCAATGATTTGATCTTTGACTGTAATAAGGGAACATCCGTATAGTAGTTCTCTAGCCACACATTGCATTGGATACATGATGTTTGTTCAGGCTTCGAAATTGCAGGCGAGGGTTTCTTTAAATCATCGAGGGTTTCATTATGTAGCTTGATTCCTGGGTAGTTAGGGTTGTTCTTTAGGCATGGGGGTAAATTAGAAACATAGTCATAGGGTTGCTCGGAACATAGGCCATGGGAATAGGGGTACTCTTCAGCTAGGAAACGCTCAATATCAGAGTCCGAGTCCTCGCTCAGAACTATGGGATTTTGATCGACGTTTGGTTTAGGTTTATTCCAGGCAAGTCTCGATATCAATCAAGCATTCTTCTTACCCTTGTTGTCGACAGTAGGATTACCCTTAAATTTATTACTCACAAGCTTCTTAACAGCCTGAGTCTTGTATGTTATGATGTCGGGTAGGTCGGTGTCAGGGAATACTGAGGGTTTGGCAAGGGGAAGTAGGACATGGAAAGGTACGGGTGGCCCAACCATAGTCTCACTGACCACAGACTTGTCGATTTGGACAAACTCTAAATCAATAAAGCCATTTCAATATAGAAAGGCTTGCCAATTATCGTCGTGAAGGTTTAAATGGTGAACGACGATGAGTCTAATCAAGCCATGGTGAAACAAGCTGCTATCATCCTTCTCGCGTTTGAATCTCTTAGCCATTTTGTAAAGACTACGCAGGAAGTAAAATGGCATGTTCAATGGATAGCCCATGAAATTCATTAACAATCGAAGGTGATAAAGAAAAACTAATCCATACCGACCTTCACAGGTCACAAATTGTTTAACCATTATCAAAATATCATGCCACCTGGGTTTAAGTGTGGAAATAGGCATACCTTTGTCACTGGATGTAACCTTTCGTGATATGAATAGAAAAGGCCACGGCACTTCGTCGACCTTGGAGTTTTAAAACCGTCGCTAGACTGTGGCTGCCAATCTTGTAGCAAATCTTATGAACTCTTCATTGAGTTCAAGCTGAATGTCACCTACTTTAGCCCTATACCCATCAAAGGTGAGGGAGAATTGTTTTGCAACCATAAGGTTGAATCCCTTGAACCTCTGTATAAAAGCGAGCCAACCACTGTCCTCTAAATCCTTACGGGCATCGTCAAACAGTAACAGAGCTTGACTACAATTTGGCTCTATTCACACCACTGGTTCCATAGACAGGAGCACTTGGTGAGCGATGTGAATGGGCCAGGGTTTGAACACAGACTACGCAGGGGCAGAACACTCACAGGCTTACCCGAAACTAGCCAAGGTGAAACAGGGATAAGGGAAAGACATTAATGACATATCGTGCGAAGGTGGTGGAGCTAATTCATTACATGCAAAACATTCATATCTACAGTACAACCACCGGCACAAATATCTATTCAACCCACTATTGTATAGGTTAACAATTATGCCATTCAATCAACCAATGAAATCAATAGTAAGTGGATTAAACATTCACGCGAACAAAAGTTATAGTTTCAAAACCAAAGCAATAAATCAAAATCACACCAAGGGTTTAATTTATATGAACTATGTGTTGTATGAAACGATTTATACCAAGGGTCTTGCCACAACACAAATTCGTTTTTATGAAACCAATGTGTCAAGTGAATTGATCAAATAACATATAAATCCAATCACCAATGCATCACAAACTCAATCACTCATGAAGAAAAACTGTATAATCAATCAAAGAATGCCAAATGAGTACAGATCAAGGGGTCTTGCCAACTGTATAAAGATGAGTAAATTGGAAACACAATGGGCATATCGACAAGAATGATCACAACAATCCAGTAATGATTTTAATGTAACTTTTAAAACCAACATTTCCACGCTTACAGTCGTGAAAACGAGAACCAAGGTAAGTGTGCAAACGCATATAAAACAATAACGTCGTTTTGTTGGAAAGGTTGCGACGAAAATCCAAGTTTGCGAAATTCTGGTGTAGGCAGCTTATAAGGACAGTATAAAAATGTGAATTGGCTGCCAACAATGGCGACTCACTGGGAGAAGCAGTTATCTCTGCCAAAAGAGCAAATTCAGATTAGGATAACGAGAAAAGTTCTAACTCAAAAACAACAACCAAAAAATCGTGTAAACATCATCATTAACCAAATATTACAGCAGTGTTTTAAAAGATGAAAATTGATAACACTCTTAATACAAGTGAGCCATGATACTAAAGATAAAATCTTCGATACTGTTGACAGAGCCACTGCTGCCAACAGGCGTCCATAGCCTCGACAGGGTTGTCATTTAACCCACTCTGATATCTGTATCTTGCCCAAAAGTTCCAGATGAGAATAAAGGACATATCAAGGTCAAGTTATCTTATTTTTGCCAATTTTCATATACCCGACATTGCTTCGATGCCAGCAAGCCTGTTCAGTACCCCGGTGAAGTTGTCTTGGCATCATGCATGCATTTACCCGCTGCCAGCGGACCTGTTCAGCATCCCGGCGGGTTTACAAGCACTTCCCTCAACTCTTTTATTGATTTATTTTATTTTTCAAAGATATATAGTCGAGCGAGGTGACGCTGAAAAATTATGATTTTTAACATATTTTTTACAGACCTCATCAAAAATTTTTAGAACTGTCCTTTATTAAAATCTAGAGATGTTTCATTTACAGAACCAACTTTCTAAGGCAGGGAGACATATTTTTGAGTCATTCCCTTAAGGAATAGGGACAGCATAAAAAGATAATAGATGATCATGACAGGCTTTACTCAGAGATCGAAATCAGTCAACTTCTTTCAAACAACAGACTTTTTGCCAACACAGATAAATTTCAGAAGTATACAATTGATGATTATACAATTCCTAGCAGTCATTTCCGTGAAAGAATTTTCTGTTTTCTTTGTCTAAACAGTTTGCGTGTAGGTATGTGTATTTTCAAAAACAAAAACTTATAAGCGCAAAGGAGAAATCAAAAACCGTGAGATCGGAAGAGC
>CBVK0100799733.1:0-10674 GCA_900067695.1 Picea abies
CCTTAGGGAATGTTGAAATTAATTGTTCATTTATTATATGCAATAGATTGGTCATTATCTTTACATTGGATTCCACTAATATTAGATATTATTATAGACTTCTAGGATGTGGACGCAAACGTGGCAAGAGAGACGATTATGTCACAAACGTGGCAAGAGAGACGTTAACGTGGCAAGAGAGACATCAATGTGGCAATATCGACGTTATCGGGCAATATGATTTTTTTTTAATAAATTTCCTCTATTTTTCGACAGTATGGACAATTTTGTCCATAACGTCGCAAATAGAACATCGAAATTTTTACAATATGTACTAGTGCTAGCTTAGAAATTGGCCTCCCAACCAATCTTGCTTTGGAGTGGGACACATTTTGCAGGGATCTCACGAGCTTTGGTATCCTTCTCCTCGAAAAATAGGACTAGCTCTTGTGGACAGGGGGTGACTCCTCAGGTCATCTCTCTGTTCACAACATTTACACAGCTATCACAAATTCACGTTGGTTACACTCCACGATTGGCTGGAGAAGAAAACTCTGGTCATGGAACATTCCACAGAAAATTATACTTTTTATCTAGCTAGCTATTGATCATAGAATACTTACTTGACACACACTTCAAAGAAAAGGTTGGGTTGAACCAACATTTGCCAACTCTGCTCCAGGGAGGCCGAGATAGTGACACATCTCTTTGTCATCTGCCCTTTCACAAGACAGGTTTGGGACCAGATTACTATTGATCAAAATATAACATCGGCCTGGGATGGGACCACTCTTCTAGACTGTTATGATAACTGGAGCAAAAATGAGAGATTACATATAGCTCTTCCTTCAATAATTTGTTGGTTTGTATGGCTGGAAAGAAACAACAAAGTCTTTGAAAATGGGGTGCCCTCCCCAACAACAATGGTGTATAAAACTCTTGGAATGTACTCAAATTGGAAAGTTGTTCACTCGAGACAGGTAATTATCAAATTAAAATTAAATACACATATCATAGAGGGTTTGACTACAGGATGGTTCGATGGTGTTGCATAATCAGATGGTCAACAAAGCGGTGCAGGAGGCTTACTAAGGATATCAAAGAACTCTTATTATAGTTAGACATTTAATTGTGATCCTGGTACCAATACTAGGGCGGAATTATTGGGGGTTTGGGCAACACTCCATTTGACATCCAAACTTAATATTGAGGATATACAAATCATTGGGGATTCAAAAATTGTTATTGATTGGTTAAACAACAAAGGAAAATTCCAGGTCTCCTCTCTTATGGGTTGGATGGACAGAGTTAGAGAGCTACATACATCTTTCAGGCACATCAGCTACAAGCATACTTTACGGGAGCACAACAAGGAAGCAAATGCCCTCTCAAAGACTGATCTCCATAAACAAGTTGGTTTATTCACTTATAATCATTGGCTAGATGAACATGAGGGCCCTACACACTTTCTAAATTTCTATTAACTCTTATTGTCTAAGAATTTCGAGGCCGATATCTATTTACAACAATTACTCTTTTTGTAATTCGGAAATAGATTCAGTTAAGAGACTAATAGTTTTTTTGGAACCTTACTGTTCACTCATATTTAATACTATTTTTCTTGTATACCACGTTGAGGATTAATGTATGGTTTTGATCTCTTTCTTTCTATAGAGGGGTATAGATCACTGCTAGATACATGATACTTATCTTAAAGGAAAGGGCTATTGTAACCTTGCTAAGTGAAGCAAATTATATTTTTAATATAATTGAGAATTTTTTCTGTTGGGAAAAAAATATGAAAGGCAAGTGATTTAGACCTGTAATTTGGCTCAAACCTTTGAATTCTAATGTTTTGTTTAGCTTCCATTGCAAGAGAGGCTCTATTGTGCATCATTTATATGTTATAAAGTTGGGGCAATTTCTAATAAATTCAGGCTACTTTTGTAAATCTTTGAGAGAAGAACCAAACAAGGTTCCCCCCGTTTTACACTATATGGAAATGTTATTTTAATAGAAACCATTTAATTGCCAAAACAAAATCTTTATTGATTTTTTCCTTCAAATTTTCAATTTCATTGTTAAATGGTGTAGAAATGCAAAAACTCAAACTATCAACTATATAAGCAAATTTCAAAATAACAACTTAGCTTCTAAGAAAAACAAACAATAGAACAGTGTAGAAATGCAAAAACTCAAACTATCAACTATATAAGCAAATTTCAAAATAACAACTTAGCTTCTAAGAAAAACAAACAACCAGAACAAACATTTTGGGTTTTGCATAGATTGGGAAATTTTCTATGTTAAAACACCATAACATAAATCATTGCATGACAAAAACATCAAATCGCCTTGCATGAATGATTTAGTAATTTTTTTTACTAATGCAAAATTAATGAAATTAAACTTTCTATATATGTTTTGCTTTGAAAAATAAAGTTGATTTTGCATTAATGAAATTAAACATTTTATATATGTTGTGCTTTGAAAAATAAAGTTGATTTGTAAATTATTTATAAGCGGTTTTAATAACCAAATACATGTTTTTTCATGCAAGTTTCATTGATTTAAAGAAAACATTGCGAGATGGTGTCGTCAATGACACGTTGCATTGCATTTAGAGTTTGGAATGATAACTTTGGTCATTGATTCCCATTGTAGCAATCAAATATTCATTTGCCATTAACTAGATCATAGTGTTTTATGACAAAATTTGAGTATGGTATTAAATGTATTTCTCCACACTTTGAAACCATCATGTTGACATCGATGTCATAACTACTAGTTGGATTATCAAACTAAATATAGAGCAATGAAGGTAACCATCTCCATCAATTAATTCATCATAAATTGAAATACAAATACAAATAAGTCAATTGTAAACTATATTACTCACAAATTGTTGAATATTTTGCAGAGAAATCCCAAGTTCGAATCCAAACCTCATTATAGGAATCCCCTGTGCATGGCTTTGAAGGGAGAGAAGGAAGTTAAAGCAAGGATAAACCCAAGAAGCAAGTTACCTGGTCGAAGGGGTTGGGGAGAGATGTCTCTCCCTTAATGACGAGAAGTGCGCAAAGAAAAGTGCTTGATAGTGCTAATATTTTGAACAACAATGACAGTAATAAATCTGAACAAGGGGCTCTTAGAGGCATTAAAGCCCTAGCCAGGGCCAAATAATGTTACTCCTCTCACTAAACCTTAGGGGAGTAGGAGGGGCTCCAAAATTAGCCTCCCTCCGCAGGTTACTGACAAATCCTTTGCCTTATATACTTTTTTTCCAAAAAACCCTAGTAGAGGAAGCAAAAGCTAAAGCATTTGTGATGTTTTTACGACCCATCTGGTTGGTTTGTGTTGTGGAATTTGTGGGTCATTCTGGGGGCCTCTGTGTGGTGTGGGATCCCTTAAAATACACTCTCTCTCCCTTTATAACTTGTGTCAGCATTCTTATGACAGATATGCTACTTGAGGTTAATCGGCTAGTTACATTTGTGAACTGTTATGGCCTGTGCTCAGACAGAAAATCCTTCTAGGATAAGGCGGTTAGTAGAGGTTTGTTAGCCACAAAACATCTTATTGTTGTTGGAGATCGAAATTTTACTATGTCTTCTAGGGAAGTGTGGGGCACCAAAGCCCATATTGATCCACTGACGGGGTACTTCAAAGGTATCTTCAAGGATCTTGGGTTAGTTGACATAGTTCCTAGAGACTGCTTGCCTACATGGAACAATGGCAGAGGTGGGTCGGAGGCCATAGCTAAACGAATGGACCGAGTTTACATGTCGGAGGACCAAATCGTGTTGGTTGGGAGACATAGATTTTGGGTGGATTACCCATATATCTCAGACCATGCTCTAGGATGGCCTTAGGAAAGTAACATATATGTTCAAGTTAAACTCCATCTGGCTGGGGGAAGTGGGGTTTTATGCTCTAGTTCAAGAGGTATGGAACTCTTGCGAGTATGAGGACGAATCTTCTACACTTAGAAGACTTGCCTGGAAACTGAAAGATCTGAAAAGTAGAATGTCTTCGTGGGTGAAAGAACAAAGGTAGACTAAACAACTTGAGTTAGTCACAATCGAGGAGAAACTAGAGAGCAACTATTGTACAAAAGCTGATAGGATTGATACGACAGAATTAGATTTCCAAATCAAAGAGTTGGAAGAAGTTTGGATTAAGCTCCTACTTGTCGAATAAGAATCGTGGAGACAGAAAAGCAGAGCGACCTGGTTACAAAAGGGCAACTAGAATACTAAATTTTTTCATCAATTTGCTAGCCACAGGAAAAATTGAAAAACAATATAGGAGATCATTGAGGAAAACGGTACATGTCACTCGGGTTAGGAGGCACTTGTTCCCAAAGTGGTGAGAAATTTTAAAGGTTTTTGTGCAGACCCAGGACAAAACATGATTGTTGAACAGGTGAGCACAATCCAGCAGTTCCCTTGCTACATTGATGAACGTGATATAAAGATGTTGGAGAGACCCTGCACTAAAGAAAAAATCTTATCAGTCCTAAAGGGTTTTTCCAAGGATAAAAGTCTTGGGCTAGATGGGTGGACCGTGGAATTCTTCCTATGTTTCTTTGACTTGGTAGGGGTCGACAAACTGGAAGCAGCGAAGGAGTCCAGGAGGAATGGAACTATGGCAAGGTCATTAAACTCGACTTTTATAGTTATCATCCCAAAAGTGAGCAAGCCCACCTATTTTGAGGATTTCAGACCCATTTCACTTTGTAATCCGGCTTACAAGATTATTTCAAAGATTATAGCCAATAGGATAAAGTTGATCCTATCGCAGTCATTATCTGTGGTGTAGTTGGGGTTCTTAAAAGGTAGATAGATTCTGGATGCGATTGGCACAGCTCAAGAAAGTCTTCACAACATCAAAGTGAAGAATATGAGAGCTTTTGTTCTAAAACTGGATCTGTAGAAGGCCTATGATTGTGTAAACTAGGATTTTATTCGGATGATTCTACTTCGAATGGGATTTGGACTATTGCTAACAAATTGGATTATGAGTTGTGTTAACACAACTTCCTTTGTGATCTTGATCAATGGCGGGCCTACTCCTTTCTTCCAAAGTGGACGAGGATTAAGGCAAGGATGCCCCTTATCCCCCCTGTTGTTCATTTTAGTGATGGAAGGTCTTAGTCTCCTTCTCAAAAAGGCACAATTAGATGGGAAAATTTATGGGGTCAAGATTTCCAAATTACATAAGATTCTAAATTTATTCTTTGTGGATGATGTCCTAATCATGACTAGTGCTTGTTTAGACGAATGGAAGGAAATAAAATCTATATTGTTTACCTTCTGCAAAGCATCTGGCCTGATTATAAACCCACTTAAGTCATATTTCCATTTTTATGGTTTACAGGAGGATGACTTGACTGGTTTCAAGGCTCTCTCCCCTTACAAATTTGTGGATCTTATTGAAGGGTTTTGTTATTTGGGATTTTTTCTTAAGCCTACTAATTACGGGGTTGAGGACTGGCGATGGCTCATCAACAAGTTCAGATAACTATAAAAGTCATGGGAAACAAAAGTTTACGCAAGAGAAAATTTGATCGCACTCGAGATGATACTCACCAAATAGAACAAAGGAAAGAGCTTTATTGGAGAAAGAAACGAGAACGTGCAAATATTGAAGAAAGAAACGATGATAATGTCAATAAAGATTTTCAACAAGAAGAATTTCAACCAGGTATGCATGCACATATGATGATCGAGCACACGACACACATTAAGATTGTATTCAGAAAGTACAGAATTCAAAGTATAGAATTCAAATTTAAAATATTGTAAATAATATAATTGATTGTAATTAAAATTTGATGTTTTTCAAAAAACATAAATAGATTTGTCTCATAATGTCGAAGAAGACGTTGAAACCGAAATTGAAGCAGAATGCGTTGAAATCGAAATTGAAGCAGAAGACGTTGAAACCGAAATTGAAGTAGAAGATGAATCACCTATAGGTATGTACATAAATTTACATAATACAAGATGAACACTCAAGTATATATAGTTTAGTGAATTTGTGTCCGGGTTATGTTTTTTAATATAAACTTTAAATTGAAATATGCAGGAGAATCTATCAACATTGATGATGAAATATTAGAAAACGCTGATACTTACAAATTTGGGAAGAAAAAATCTAAGCATTATATAAGATATCGAACTAAGAATATGTATAATATTTTTTTCAAAGATGAATTAGTAACAGTATAAGCTCAACTTTTACTTTGTCTAATGAAGTCAAGAAAGTTAAAAGAAGCTACATCATTATTGGGTATTCAAAAGTCGACAAAGGATACAAAGGTGAAAAAAATGTCTTTAACAATATAACTAGTGTATTAAAAGCTTTTGGAAAATCTCAAAAAGAAGATGTTTGTGTTGCACGTAGAGCGATACAAACAATAATTGTTTCATCTAGCAATATAAAAGATTGTTTGACATGACACATGGCAAAAATGATGGGAACTTCAAGAAAAACATTGGACAAACATACAAAATTTCGATTGCAAATAGATGTAAATGATGAATTGGCTTGTTGGACAGTGATTTCTAGACAACCCTACAAAGATAGACTTGCAAAAAATGTTAAAGAATTGGTCCGTAATTTTTGGTTGGAAGAATATCGTGTTTCACCACATACAAGGGATGTGTTGCGATGAAGAATAACACGAAAACAATATGAAGAACATCCAAAACATATATTGTCAATGACACAATTAGAGTTGTTCAATAAGTTCAAAGAAGAGCACAAAGAAGAGCACAAAGAAGTTAAATTTTTCATCAATACATTTCTGCAACAAAAACCATGGTTTGTTAGACCCATCACTGTTCGTGACACTTGTTGTTGTCGTTATCATGTGGAGTTTGAGTTGTATTGTGACACTTTTTTGGATTTTGGTAAAACTTTATGGCCAGGTTCACCTCCTCCTTCCACATTCCGTGTTCTTATATTTGAAATTCTATGGAAAGAGAAGATGATGATTTATTTTACAAAAAAAAAGTATTAGTGGAAAGAAATGTGATCGTTGTAGAAATCTAAGTTTGTTTCATTCAAAGTATCATATTGATATGAATGATCAATCATTTTCTAATATAAGAGTCAATTGGAAGATATATGAATATCAACAACATGGCTCCACATTCTTCAAATGTTATTTCCAAAAGGATTGATTTAAAGGTAGATAAAATTTGTGTGATAGATTTTTTGAAGAAGTTTGAGGAAGAAATCTATAAATACACCAAGCATTCACATAGAGATTGATGGAAAGATCTACAATTCAAACAATCCCGTGAAGTGTTTCCAACAAGGACAATTTTGTTTGTAGTTGATTTTGTAGAGAATTACACATTCGCTGCACAAAAAGAAATACAGAGCGAATATTATCATTCTGATCAAGTCACAATATTAGTCCACGTTCTATATAGACATGCTCAATGGAGTCTTGATAGCATAGAAAGCACCAACAACAATCGACATGTTATTAAAGAATATCACTTTTATATAAGTGATGATCGAGCACATGACACACATTATGTACAACATTGTTTTGATAAATTTTATGATTCATTGAAAGAACGCGAAATCCGATTTGATCGACATTGGATATGGTCAGATGGGTGTGCAGGTCAGTTCAAATCTTCACGATCATTCTATTGGTTATGTCGTCTTCATAAAAAATTAAACATTACACATTGTTGGATTTTTTTTAGACTGGTCATGGAAAAGGAGAGCATGACGGTGCAAGGGCATATATAAAACGAGCACTTCAAAGGTATCAGTTGAACCCTCACGCCGATCGATTTGAACCCGTTGAACAAGTTGTTGAATGGTGCAAAATGGCGCTAAGTCATGAATATAATATGTCAATGGATGTGCGCGGGTGTGTGCATATATAAATGTTACACATGTACACAAGATATTTTTTTTTGAACGTGTTCAAATTTATATTCAAACTTCAATCATTTTCTTGAGAGATTTCAAGTTAACAAGTTCTTGTCTTGTGCAGGGTTTTTTGGTATGTTGGAATCCGATATGTAAATATATCAATCCCATTTGATGCCAGTACAATACCTAAGACACGAAAAATACATTCAATTAAAACAAAATGTTTTCAAAATGTGTTTGCATTTGATAGAAGAAACGAGTCTTGTTTTTGTTTAGTTTGCATAGAGAACAAATAATCCATAGATATTTGCGAAAACGAAAATGCAGGATATGTTAAAGCCTGGAGACATATCGAACTTAATGTAAAAGAGAAAATGCCACTTGCAAGCTCAAAGGAGATGGAATAAAATGAAACTATAGTGTCAGTTGATGGTGATAGAGTTTCTGATCTTGTTAGAGAATGTAATTTTTATGTTTAAATTTTTTCAAATAACTTGTAGATGTACTTGTGTGATAATCTAACATGAACTATTTGTTGTCCAATATATCCAATTATTTGTAGGAGATGTTTTCGCCATGGTTGCACCTATAGACAACACTGAAAACATGAAATATTATTTGATGTGATGCATGGAACAAAATATGAAGCTATTAGAAGATTTTGATGATAATGGTTTTATATATGAAAGATGATCCATTGTATTGAAAGTATATTTTTTTCAAGAAACCCATCAAACCGATACTCATGTTCACTTTCAAGACTACCAGTCAGATGTCACAAGTTGTCAATATAGTCATTTGGTATGTGCAACGCGCATAAAGTTAATAGAAGTTCAATATATATATAAAAAAAAAGTTAGAAAATGGAAAATGTCCAAAGTCGATTATGAACGAATAATTGAAGATGGAATACCATTACGATGTTTTTAAACAAGTGACACATGTACATTCCATAATTTTTTATTTTTCATTGAAAGTACATTCCAGAATTTGATGACTTGTTTTGACTATTTTCAATCATATTTCCAAATAGGATATTTATAAAAGGGTACATGTATAAAAAACTTCGGATCATTCTTAAAAAACATAGATAACATATCGTTCAACCATATTTTATCTGTGTTTTTCAACCATTACACCAATCAAAATTATTTTATGAGCATTATACCAATTAAAATTGAGTTGTATACCTCTTGTATTATGAGCATTTTATTTTAAACAAAAAAATTGTTAAACACCATTTCCATTGAACACTTACATTTTTCAATAGTATTTTTTTCCATTTTATTTTAATAATACTGTATTAATTTAAAAAAAAGTTAAACATATTTTATATTTTCTATTGTAATAGTATCTTGTTTCAAATTTTAACTCATTCGATTTTTATTTTATTTTACGAGCATTAAATATATATTAAAGTTGAATTGAACATCTCTTTTATTTTGAATATTTTTTTTAAATTATTGTTCTCAAAATTAAAGAAAAGTTAAAAACATCTCTTTCATTTTGAGATTTTATTTTATTAAGAGTATATGAACTTTGAGGTGAATATCTCTTCTAGCTTTAGCATTTTTTTAATGAAGTTACATGATAAAATTAAACAAGGCTACATGGTAGCAAATACCTGTCGAAGTTTGAATACATGAAAACAATGCAAGAGAGTAATTCATAGTAAGAAATTAAAATGTTTTAAAAATAGTATAGATAATATATTGCTAATGGTATCTACAATTATATTCACATAGATATGAATATAAAATGAAAATGTTATTTAAATAAATTTGTAGTAAAAATATGAAATTTGTAGATTATTCAATCTTTAAATTTAATTTTATTTTGATTTAAAATGAAGTTATAAATATTTATTTTGTCAATAGTAAGCTTTTTTTAATGAAACATTAAAAGTTTTTTCCACTCAAGTGCATGGATTGCAGGACGCAGTTATGTAACAATATGTTTTTTAATAAAACATGAAACATTAATTTTTTTTTTTTTTATTATTCTCGAGAAAGCGCAGTAAATGTGCAATAAGACCTCGATTTTATTTTCCAATAACATAACAAATAAATAAATATAAGTATTTAAAAAAAATAATAAAATTTAATATTTAATCTAAAACTATAGAAAAACTCAACACATTTTTGGTAAACAAAAGAAAATAAATAATATTTTTTATTATTTAGAAATTAATATAAATTAATTTATTACAATTAAGCTTCCTCAAAGGAAGTGAATATTACACTCCATGTTCATTTGCTTTGATAGATGGACAATGAAATGTAAGGAGCTAAAAACATCAAAAAAGATATTTAATATTATTTTAATATTATTGAATGTATCCACTTTTATCCATAAAAGTCTACAACATAATAAATAACATTACAATTGCATTGGAAGGAGTGAAGGCTGCAATAAGACTTTAAAGTTTTTGGCCAATAAGAGATGAGATAAATCACATTTAAAATTTTACTAAAAATATTATTTATCAAAACTTTGGTAAAACTTTCGTAAAATGGATACATATTTTATGGTCAACCATTGATTAATAGTTAGTCAACACTAACTCAATGCTATATACCATGCCTATCGGCAGGTATAATAAGAGTTGATCATCTCTTCCATTTTAAGGTTTTATTTTATTGTCACATCATTTTGAGCATTTTATTTTATCATTATCACACAAACCAAAAAAGAGTTGAACATCTCTTCTATCTCAATATTTTATTGTATAAACATTACCTATAATTAATTTGGATCTTTTCTATCTTGAGAATTTTATTTTTATTACTA
>CBVK0100799734.1:0-10674 GCA_900067695.1 Picea abies
CATTGGGGAGGAACCCTCTCCCACCTCTGGTTCTTGTAGCTTTGGTGCTCTTGGAGATTTCCTGGTGGTGGGTTTCTTCAGAGGAATTGTTCCTACAACCGAAAAGAAATCCTTTAGGTATGTGTACAAAGTAACGTTGGATTAAAAAAATGTATGAGATGAAGCATACAACATCCATAAGCTGGTGCATACAAATAACGCTTGCTAAAATTGTTGTTTAATACTCACTGAACCTTGGAAGCTTGCCCCATATTGCTCGTCTCACTCCTTTGGATGCTCCAAACTTATTTGCGCACAAAATAAGCTTGTTTACAATGACTCAAAAGTATATAATAGGAGAGATCCTCCCAGTTGTATCAACCAGTTAATACGAGTAATGGGTGAAATTCAAAACAACCTACCATCGAATCTCTGCAAATAAATTCTACGTGGGTTGACGGTGGGAGCACGGAGGGAGATGCATTGTATCAGAGTGCTCAAACAGTCCTTTTGATTTTGTGCACAAATTAGAAACTAATGTGAGATCCTAGAATTAATTAACCTTTTAAATGTGTCGTATCTAGCGTATCTCAGAGCTAAAACATCCCATCTCGTCGCATCTCTTAGTGGATAGGTCGAGAATCGATGATATCCTTATGCGTGTCTCCGTTGGTATCCTTCTGAGAAAACTTTCGACTTCGACGAGTTTCTTCATACGATGCTGATGTGGCATCACTAACTTGGGGCTCAGGAATTGCTAACGACTCAAGGGAAAACTCGATCATATGTTTAACCACTTTGGCAATGACACATGATAGGTAGGAGCAGATGGTTTGATAACATGTCTCAATTGGGTCAGGGTTTTTCCAATAAGATGCGAGCGATAACATAAAACTCAGGCAGCCGATGCCGAAAAGTATAGGGATCGGTGGTCGGGGGAAAGGATAAACTTATCATGCCATTTAATGACCATACCTTCTCAAAACTTGTTGATGCCAAAAGTTATCAGGGATCGACCTCCAAAGATAGTTCCGTTGTGTTTATTGTCCTTGAAATATCTCGATACTGAAAATGTTTTGGAAGTCGGTGATCGATGACATTATTTCATCCTACATAGAATCTTACTCCTTTAACCTTTTTCCGGTGTCGAAGGGATCGATCATCGACACTATCCTTGGTGAGGCTCGTTCATGAAAGAAATATTCCATTTACCAACGCCGATGAGGATCGGTGATCGACTACCCTGGTTCCCTCAAACAATTTCCTTTTACACTTAATCTTTACCGATGCCAAATTTTAGTGCATTAGGGAAAAGTTTCGGCTATCGATCCTTTAATTAAATGTTAGTCTTTTTGAGTTATGGTGATTGTCACACGTTCAAGAAAAATTTTAAAGACTTAAGTGAGACACGATATGATAAGCAAAGGCAACAATTTTCATACTGAAGTAGAATTAGATATTGCAAGAGATCAAGTGGTACCCAAAAAGTAAAATTTGACACAGATTTTTTAGGGTGTGTTGAGTGCTCAATAGGTAGTAACTTCTAGTTATGGAGGAAATACTTTACTTGTTATATAGTATAATTATAGTGTTCATTTGAAAGAAAATGCTTATCTTATATTTTTATAAGAGCTTCATCCACTTCGCAATATAAAATTGACATTAGTAATAATTGGAAATGAGAGAAAAACCTTGGGCTTAGTTTTTATCCACCAAACTTTTGCCAATAAAAATGACTCTCATATCACCCCACTTCCATCACACTCATTGCCTACGTAATATATATATATATATATCATAAGGGTGTAAATTATGAAATGGAAGTCGAAAAGTGTTATTTTAGTGTGTGAAGTACAAGTAAACCTGTCGGGGCTATGAACACTCTCGGACAATGAAGCAATGCTGGGTTCAAGAGAGATGAGGAACAATTGTGTGCAAAATTTCGTTGGTATAAAGACTCAGACCTTTGGTTTGATTTAAGAACCAATTAGAAACTTATTTTCTTATTCAAAATAATGAACTCCCTTTTTCTTGCTCTCTTGAAAATGTTATGTTAAGTAAAGAGTATTGATGATGAATAACTGATATTTTTCAAATATCAAGTATTGTATAATTGCTCCTAAACTACCAAGTGAGAAGCTTGAGCTAGGATTAATGAACACAAAACCCTATATTTTCAATAACATAAATAACTAATTCTCCCAGTGTGTTTCCATTTCTTGTGGCTGATACAACAACCCCCCATTATTGAATATCGTTGAACAAAGATAATGAGTCCCTTACAAACAATTTTTGAATTTTATGGTTTGATTTATTTTATTTATTACCTTCGGTTCCTTTTGAACTCTTTGATTAAATTTTGATCCAACTTAGACATTTTAATAAACTTCTTTAGATAAAAAATGAACCACACATAAACCTCTAAGTTTTAAAAGTTATTCGTTAAATAATTACTCGGTGTCACGGGGGACTAGTGGTATGGTGGTTGGGTTGGGTTTCTTATTTATTTATGAATGGATAAAAATAAGTCTCAGAATATCCTAGTGGTTTGGTGGACTGATTGGTCTGTGGGCTGGTTACTCATTGATAGAACCTAATATTCATATGATGCATTATGGATTCAAATAACATCCCATTTGGACCAGGGTTTCTGTGGTGTAGTTAATCATAAGGTTACGTCAAATAAATTAATTATTGAATATAATCACACTGTCTTAGGCCTTATCATTGCAATTATAAATTTGGTTGCAAAGAAACATCTAGTGGTCTGGTGCTTGGTTTACGAACATTCCCACTCCATTTCAAATTCTAAATTGTCTTTTCTTCCATTAATGGTTCTAATGATCATTGGTTAATGAAAATTAAAGAACAAATTTATCATATGATGTGATATGAATTAAACTTGAAAAATGATGTTTTTTATACGCATGTCACATATTTCATCTCTGTTTTCTTATTTCATGCATTACTTTGATCTTGCTATAAGAAAATTGCATGAATTCCAAGAGTAAAAGTACAATTTTATTCAAAAATATTTTCTGGTTAGTTTTAGCTTTCAAGTCATTGTTCAGGTTTGAATTAAGTTTTTATATGAATCAAATTTTTACTCTGTATTTCTTTCAAAATGCAGGATTCTCTATAACATAATGACTAAGAAGGAGAAATCAAAGCAGTAGATAGATGAGGAGGAAGAAATAGAAAGGAATCCCAATTCAAATTTCTATTCAGATGCCTCTTACAAAATTGAAGTTAAGAACTGCATGGAATGGAGTGAAATATACAAATTCATTGAAGACAAAGATTTCATGGATGAGTACAAGTCCATTGTTGATGATATTGAAGATATTAAAAAGTCCATTATGCATAGAATAACATCCAAGCCAACTATCTTATCCTATTATGATATGGTATAATAGATTAGTTTCCATACTAATATTTCTGCTTATACAATTGTCATTTCTGCTTGTGAAGTTATTAGGTCATTTAGGCCTAAGGATATTTCCAATATGTACAAGTTAGAACAAGCTAAAGTTAATATGGATGAAAATTATATTCAGGGTTTCATAAAAAAGAAGTAAAAAGGGAATATATTCAAATGGGTGATTTAATTAGGGATTGGTGGCATGATTCTTCTGCCTTAAAGATCATTTTAGTTAAAATATATCCCATTCAAAGACTGAAAAAACCTCCTATGTTAGTCGCCATTATGCTTTGTTGATTATATGGTGAAAAAGATTCTATGAAATTTAAACTAGGATGGGTTCCCCTTATTCACCAGATTTTAAAGGAAAAATCTTCAATTGGGCCTATATTATTTCTACCAATAACCAACAAGAAGTGAAAAAGTCACAAGAAACGCCACAATAATACTTCCTGAGTTTTTATTTATTTATTTTTATTTTTATTTTTATGTCTTGCTACATGATAGATGCAACAACCACTTTTCCTCTGTTATCTAGGAACTAGTCTCTTTCTCAAGATCCGATCCATATTCACTGTTCTAAGTTGTGGGATGCAAACTGCAAATATTATTTTTATGAAATATGTAATCATTTCATAATTCCTCTACACATGAGTTTAAAAAATCAACTCGCTCCTAGGTTTACTCAAGAAGCCACGAAAACCATCAAAGAAATAGGATGTTGGTTCATAGATGAAGAATTTTCTTACATATGAATTTATGGACGTGAAGGAGAAGCCCACATTTTGTCAAGATATTCTTTTGGATAGGCTGGTGCGTAGAGAGATAGCTTATCAGAGTGTTGTTGTTGGTATTGATGCTTCCTTATTAAAAAGAAAAAACAAATAGTGGCCATCCTTTCCTATTCCACTGGGAATTTATTCTTTATTAAATTTGAAACATGCTTTGAAAGAAGTAGAATAGCTTGAGGGTATTTGGGTAGCCAATGGAAGTTTTAAAAAGACATGACCCAATAGGTATTGTCAAAAAGCATTGTAGCATGGTGAAAAATGTTAAAGCCTATAATCATAAAGCTGATCCATTTGACATTGTTTTACAAAGGGCTCAATATTATCAAGAGGTAGTTGAAAGAACTCAAGATTTGAAGAATAGTCCCAAGATGCAAGAATTCTTAGATTGGAAGTTCAACAAAAAGAAAGATTTTACGAAAGAAAAGAATGAAAATAAAGGTAATATACATGGAAGTGCTGATCCAGAAGATGACATACAATCATATTCAAAGTCAGAACAGAGCCAAAATAATTCAACTAGTGATATGAAAATTGATAAACATAATCGAAACAAAGACGAATCCAGGAAATATGATCATGATAAAGGTAGTGGATATACACATGAAAACATTCAGGAAAATATAACATCACAAACTCTTGAAAAGTCTATCGAGGGAAATAAAGGAGATAATGATACCCAAGGTACTAAACATACCTTTTCAATAGTCATTATAGTTGTCACTGCTATTGATACTAGTCCAATTACCTCTATCCCTAAAATTTTAATGTCCACAACCTTTGATTTAGACAATTTTCAACCAGTTCAAGAAATTGTTTTGCCTTTAAACACTTATACTTTCATTGATACAACAAATACTGTTATAAGAAGAAGAAACAAGAAGAGAAAAACATGGCATTCCGCAGAAGCGTCACAAGAATTAGTTCAAATATGGAACACACCACACTTAAATGAGGAAAACATTATAGAAGAGGATGCTGATTCTTTAGGGGTGTTTGTTGATGAAAACATATGGTATGTTAGTAAACTCACTTCTCAATTGAGAAAAGAAAAGAAGCAAGTGGAAAAATTGGAGGAGAAATTAAATTCTCATGAATATATCTTGGTCAAAGAACATCAGTGCCAAATAAATGAGTTAATGGAAGAAAATGAAATATCTATTGCTACAATTGATGAACTGAAAGTTGAAGCAAATGTTATTAGAACAGAACATGCTATGTAGTTAGCTTTTCTTCATGAGGAAAAGAAAGGAATGTCCAAGAATTATGAAGATCAAATCAATGCTCTGGTGGCCCATATCATTGAATTAAAGGTAAAACAAGAGAATACATAAATTATCAAGACAAAATCCATTGGTACAATTGACAAAATCACTAGCCTTCAATAATTATTTTATCTTAAACTAGATGAAATCTAGTTACAATATGATCAATTGCAAAAGTTTATTGAAGAATCTAAAGTGAAATCTGAGAAGCAAAAGGTTACTCAAAAGTCTTTTGAGATAGTAAAAACATGTGAAGCAAAGGATGAAAATATGCCTACAGGTTTTTCCAAAATGACCAATGAAGAGAAACTCCAAATGCAAAATTCACTAGATTTATGGTACACCAATTGTGATTTATCATAGGACTTAATTAAAGAAACCAATAAGAATTGCTTAGATCTCTAGGATTCATCTCTGGATATTCTTGAAGACCATGACATGCCTTATGTTCATTTTCTTAGCGAAGAAGTGCCATTATCCAATTGTTTTACAAATTTCAACAACAAAAGAACTCATGCACAGACAGTATCATGCAACTTGAATTCTAGAATGTGGAAGCAACCAAAGAATTGATCTCCAAATGACAGAGTGTTTAAGATCGATCGACTATTTTCTCTCAAAATTCAAGATAGAGAATAAAGAGATTTCTAAGAAACTTTACCGATGCAAGTTAAATGAGGATATTTCTAATCCACCTCTAATCTCACCAATGCTGGAAAATTTACTCTATGGCAATCCGTTATCAAAGAGTGAGAGAGTAAAATTAGCAATGAATCTACAACCAATGAAGGAGATATTTCTTCTTGAAATATAGATTGTTGAACTAAGTTTCCATCTGTCAAGATCAGTTGAAAGAAAATAGGAAACTGCCCTAAATTTTAGATTCTGAATGTTATTTAATGTAATTTGATATGAGGAGTCATGGGTTAAAAAATTGAGACTCAAACTTGTTACTTTTATCAGTTTGAATTTAAAATTGAAGACCTAGTCTTTTGGCAAATTTATATTTGAGTAAAGTGATGATTGTATGATTTCACTTTTGTTAAATATCACAATTTCCTCTATTTAGGTTTATGTGAACTTTTTCCATAATCCCATTTATTTTTGAATTGATAGCATATTAGATATGAGAATCCATTAATGTTTTCAAGATTACTTTTATTATTGCTAACAATTGATGTATTCAGAATTACAATTAAATAATCTTCATGAACTTTTTCCAATAGCTTATTTCTCAACATTTTGTCTCATATTTGATATTTACGTAAAGTTTAATTGGTAGTCAAAAGAAAAGATATTGCTATGTGATGAATGCAGTATTATTTTGTTGCAATGTGGATGGGCTAATGACATTCTGAAACTGATTTTTTTTTACTTGGAATATAGCCTTGGGAAAACCATCGGGCACTTCCCCTCCTTTCGAGGATGGTACCTAGGGTAAACCAGATTTTGTAGAAAGTTGAGGCTTTTTCGATAGCTTTCTCATTTAAGAGCTCAACATGTCACTTGCGGGAATTGAACCTAGGTGTGGGGGAAACACCCCTAAGCACAAACCACTTGGGCAAAACCCAATTGACATTCTGAAACTGATTTACAAAACTATTGTTTTTCATTTCTTTGACTTCAGATATATAAACTTCTTTTTTTATTACGATTGGATGTGGATATAATCATTGTGATCTTATTTAAGTCATATCAGTTATTTATGCTTAAAATTTTTTGAGGATAATTAACTTTTTCTATTCTTCAAAATAAATCATTTAGATGAACATGTTTAAATTTAAGTTTTTCTCTCAGCAGAGATAGGATAGATAAGTTAATTGGTTTTCATTTATGGAAAATTATATTAAAACACATACTTTACAGATATTAAATGATTTAGTCACAAACTGAGCCTACATATTGGTTGGAAGTTACCATTCCAAACGAGAAAAAGTCTAATTGGGTCTTTTAATCGAGTAGCTATCCCCTGTTGTAGGAAGGAATTTTTCCGCCTGTCAACAACATGTATTTGGCTATCTCCAAAAAGGGTTGCAACATGGGTGGAAAAAAACTGGAATCCTGTTATCAAGGTCTCCTTGAATTAATTTTTTTGCAGAAGGTTTTTTTTCTTTTCTTTTTGAGCTCAAGGAAGATCTAGATCTGATCTTTCATAGCGGCCCATATTTCTTAGAAGCAAGAGGGATGTATCTCAAAAAATGGAATCTTGATTTCAATCTTGAAAATGATGTTCCCTCTGCAGTTCGAGTGTGGGTTTGATTGTCGTACCTCCTTATCCATTACTGGAGTGATGATACTTTACAATGTATTAGGAACTTCATAGGGAGATATACCAATGTAGCTGAACCAAAAGATAATATTTTTTCCTCTGCAAGGATATGTGTTAAAGTGGACTTGGAAAAGGGGATTCTAGAAGCTTATTCTTATCTCTCTATATAAATGATAGCATGTGAAACAACTTGATTGTGAGAAACTCCCTTTTAAAAGCTAAATTTTCCATGAATATGGGCATTTTGAAAAGAACTAGAAGAAGGTGGACAATCCCAATTCCTTGGGTTTGGGTAAGGAAGAACAATGGTAAGAGGTTTCCTGCAAAATTTGGTACGAGTGGTTTTAAAATCCCACCCATTTCTGGTTCATCTTTTGGTCCATTGCATGGAGAATCAAAACCCCCATCAAATCCCCCTACAAACTCTTAAAAATCACGACTAAATGAGGGCTTTTCCACCCAAAAAAACTTTGAAATTTTGTCCCAAGAAGCGGAACATGTTGAGGATGGATCTATTGTCATTCTTGGTTAAAGTTCTTTGAATGAGGAGTCTTTTTCATTCCAACCAAAAATTGAACCCCCTTTACCGAGTGATGTTCCCATTATGTAGAACAACCATAAGAAGGTGCTCTTTGAAGTCTCGGTGAAAGACACTATTTCCCTATTAGACACTAAGTATGAATAAATGGAATTATTCAAGGATGCAAAAGTGGATTTAATAGAAGCAAAATATAACTTAGAGAATGGGAGTATTGGTGAAGAAGAGCTAGAGGATAGGGAATAAGAGGAAAATATTCCTAGGCGATCTGGGAAAAAGGCATCCAAAAAAGTGTGAGAAAATAAAGATAATAAAGATATCTTAATGGGTTCACAACAAAAAATTCCAAACATGATGGGATGTTCTAAGTCTTCAAAAAAATATGGAGGAAATGCTATTACCAAAGGAGGTTCCCACCCAAATCCTTCTAAATAATGAATCTCGTCCCCTGGAATTGTAGGGGTTTAGGTAGTGACCCCAAACTTATGGCAATCAAAGATTTATTTCGAACAGAAAAACCTCAAATACTCTTGCTTTAGGAGACCAAAATGAGTGCAGGTGAAGCAATGAAAATTGGGAAAAGTCTTTAGAATTCTAGTGATGCCATAGTCGAAGATTCTAGAGATGCCTCTAGTGGTCTTTGCACTATCTAGAATAAATTCGAGGTAAGTTTAGAATTCACTTTCAAAACTCAACATTGGATTCTATCTAAATTTAGATCCATGCAACTCAATAAATTTTTTGTAGTCATTAATGTCTACATTCCAATTAACCCAATGGAGAAATCCATTTGCTGGAGATCCCTACAAGGTATAAAAGAAACTGATATTTCTATAGATTGTATAATATCTAGTGATTTTAATGTGATAATAAACAACAATGAAAATAGAGGGGGGTTCTTTGGTAGGGATTGCTTCCATGAAACGATGGAGGGACACTTCTGGAAGAATAGGATATGTTATATATTAATCCTCAAAGAGGGAGATATACTTGGTTAAACAAGAGATATGGACCGAGACATATTTCTTCCTAATTAGGCCATTTCCTGGTTCATAGCTATTTTCTCAATATAAATTCTTCAATAAAATCCTATATCCTTCCTTCCCTCATTTCTAACCACAAACTCATCTCTTTGCACATTCAAAAAATTCCTGAATATGGGTCGCTTCTTTTTCATTTCAATCCTTTATGGCTCAACCATCATGAGGTGTATTCTTTGGTTGAATCAACTTGGAAAACTTGGGTTCCCGATACTCCAATTTTTATTTGGGAGAAAAATCTCATATTAGTGAAGAACCCTCTCAAACTTTTGGTTATGTCCTCCTTAAATCCACTAGAAAAGGAGAACGAATAACTTAAAGCACAAATTGACAAATTCAAAAAAGAATTAGAAGACAAAGACATCACTGTACAACTGCAAAAAAGAAGAAATATATCTCCAAATTGATTATCAAAAGGCCCTAAGATGTGAATAAGAGCTATGGTGACTAATGTTGGACAATTGGTTGTCATTGATGTCAACCCTTGGAGTGTTCAATATACCCTAGATTTGTGGTTGATATTGATGGTGATTTATTTGTCATTGAGGTCAACAAGAGTGGTTGATGTCAACATATGTGATTGGGTGCATTTGATGAAGTCTACACAAAGCTCCAATGGTGTGGTCATGAGAAGTGAAGTTGTTTGAGGAATAAGGACATGAAGAAAAATGCACATGCATGTAACACACTTATATATGGATATTCCTTATCGTTCCATTTTCGGTGATAGGTGGTATGTCACATGGTTCCTCACGGTGGAGGAGTTATGGTCTTGTGAAGTTAGAAGCCCCAAAGAATGGTCAAGAAACCCCTAATTGGTTACAAGTTAATTAATGAAAGGGTAAAGTGGTTGCAACAATAAATTCAAGAATCCATTAAGTTAAGGAAAGAGGTTACCTAGAAAAAGTATAAATACACCTCAAGGAGTCTCTCATAAGGACACACACACTTACATTGAATATCTATCTTGTGATAATGTTGTGGTCTAATATTTTGGTCTAGTGGCAAATCTGAGGTTGACTCCGAGGCAACAGAGAAAGTAAAAGGAAGAGAGAAAGTTTCGGATATGTAGAGAGTGTGGGTTTCTGATAAACCCTAATTAGGTTGTCCCTCATGAGTCATGCATAGGGTTTCCCACGAGGCACCCCCGTGGGTTTCCTAGGGCACATCACGCGAGGCCCTACGTGACAGGTAGTCTTCGTCCCACGAGGAAAAGAAAGAAGTGAATGAGGATGCTTGTTCCTAGTTTTTGAGGATTGAGGTATTGCTACAGGTCTTTGCATCAAGATCAGAGGCACTGGGTCAGTTACATATGTAAGTGATATGTTATTCTATGTGTTATGAGGTTGCATCTTGGTGATATTGTGGAACATG
>CBVK0100799735.1:0-10674 GCA_900067695.1 Picea abies
TGTTGTTGAGATTTGGAGTAGTGGTGTCTACGGTTGGGTGGAACGTCCTTGGTCTGCAGCCAGTTAATGTCAACTTTCATAAAGATAAGTTCTCTCTGTCGTGATACTATCATCTGTGTATGAATGTATTCCGCTGTGTAATTTAATTATCATTTACATGTATATGAATGTATTTTTGTTGTGTATATTTAATTATCATTTAATATAATCTTTAGATTATGCATGCTTTCTAGATATTGTCGTGCATGTCGTTAAATTTGTTATCTTATGCATCCTTAATAAATAAAGAAGGTATCAACATGAGAAAGAAGTCTGAGGGTGGGCTTGTAGGTAGCATACCCCAACCTGTGTCTGGCTGGGTATGTTACAGTATGTCTCCCTCAAGTTAATTGTCCCATACCATCCATTGCTCTGGTTGGTAAACTTCTTGTCCTCCTTCCACCATGAGTCCATCAACCGACTGGTGTCATGGAATTCATAGAACTTCACCACGAAGTCTGTGTTTAGTCGCTCCTTTGGGTCTCTGAGTTTGTAGTACTTCTGGACTTCTGTCGAGAGGAAAACTCTGACACACCCACCATTCTCATCGTTGATCAATCACTTTTTTTTGTTTGTATGGTCGATTATCCACTTCAAAAATTCTATGCAAGGGAAAATCAGGGTTATGCTGGATACCATGTGAAAATATGATCGTCAGATATTTGGGAACACTTGGTCATCGAGCACCCTTACATCTGGGTCATTGTGTGGGTTACACTCTGGGTACTCCTCTTGATTGATTCTATTGAAAATGTCATCCCACTATGGGAGAATTAATTTGGATCCAGTGCTTTCTTCTATATCACTGAAGACCAAAGGTTGGACAAAGGCTTTCTTTGTTGAGGTTTTTATGACCTTCTCTGCCCTGGCAGTGTACTCCAAATGTCTCCCAGTACCAAGAGAAGAACCTTCACCTATTTATTCATCCTTTATCTTGGGTGCTCTCGGCAAGCGTCTGGTGGTTGGATTTCTCTGAGGAATTTTCCCTACAACTTAGAAAATAGTTAGAGACTGTGAAATAAAGGAGATGTATATATAGAAAATCACGACTGCCAAATTGAAAATTTTGAACACCTACCTTTGATGCTTGTTTAACTTGGTCTTGATAAACTGAGAATCAACACAGTCTCAAGATGCTTGCTTTGCTTCTTAGGATGCTCTGGAATTCAAACTTGTGTGTAGAATGAAGTTGTTCAAATCCATTTTGGAGATTTAAATAGGGATGAACGTACCTTGTCGCATCAACCATTCAATTCAGGTTATGAGTGTAGTTCTATTAAATCTACCGCCAAATATTCAAAGATGTTTTAAAATTAAATTCGATCGTGGATTGACGACATGAGTGTGGGTTGTAACGTGACCTATCAGAGATTTCAAATTTATGTTGTTCAATCGATGTACGAGGTAGAAAAAAATGCAGGATGAAGCATTAAATTCTCTATTAAATGTCAAAATATGATCATATCTTGTGTTGAAAACCTTCCATCATTTCGCTAGTCCAGCTGGTGAGTCGGGGGTCGGGGTTCTACTTCGAACACTTTTCATTGATATATTCTTACAAAAGCTCTTATGTCAATCGATCTTGCCATACATAGATGATGTGGAAAAGCTGACTTAGAGGCATGAATAAGACACAGAGAACCTTAATATGACTCGAGACGAAACCAGGCCGTGCGACATTCCTACGTGACAAAGACACTTGGCACTTGAGATCGATGTCTTTGTTTACTCGAGTCAATCATAATCAGGAATTTACTTAAGCTATATGTTCTAAACCTGATTCTATCTCATCGGTGCTGAAAAAGTATCAAGGATCGATGATCGATGATAAACCTACCCAAATTCTCTCGTATTGACTCTCTCGAAAAAGCCCCAATGCAAAAAGTGTATCGGGGATCAGTGATGAATGGTTTCTTTAACACAGAAAAAATTGATTGTTTTAATATTTTTAGATTTTCCCCGACCCCGAGCAAGTGCATCGGTCATCGGCTATCGATGGTTTCTTTATGTCTTTTGTCAACGTCTATCCCTCCCATACTTTTCTGACACCAATGGGGATCGAATATCTCTCGAAACTTCATGGTGAATAAATCACACAAACCAACTCCACCTTTTGCCGATTTCGATGGGGCATCGACGATTAGTGTAACTGTGTGGCCACTTTACCTTCTTGCATTTTGTCGATGTCTAACACCAATGCGTCAGTCACAATGTTAATTGCAAATTCCTAGTTCGGATGTCAAGTTATTTTAGACATGAGGTTTCATTTAACAAGTTCAAACAAACCTGACTTTATTGATAAGATTCATGAAAAGAAAAAAGAAAATAAACCATCCCCCAAAGTGAACCCAAATTAGACAGTAAAATAAAACAAGGGGTACCCAAAAAGTGATAAAATTTCATAAGGCTTTTAGGGTGTGTTGAGCACTCAACAGGTCCTTATACAATTCTCAAGCGCATGGTACATGTGGCCTATTAGTTAGATTTTCCTAGTTCTTCTAAGCTCCATCTTGTTTTTCATGTCTCCTGGTTAAATAAGGTGATTGGAACTAAGTGCCAAACTTAAACCAACCTTCCCAATTTGGATGAAGAAGGATCCATCTGGTTGCATCCACAAGTAGTTTTGGACCAGTGTGAGCATCGTCTTCATCAGTGCACCATCAAGGAAGTGTTATTCTAGTGGAAAGATACAACTCCAACAAATGCCACATGGGATCCAACTAACATTCTGCAACAATTTCCTCATCTCAAGCCTTGAGGACAAGGCCAATTTTAAGGAGGAGGGCATGTTAGGGACCTAACCTACTTAACCCGTCAAGGGGGAGGGCATGTTAGGGACCTAACCTACCTAACCCCTCAAGTGGGTAGAATAACATATTTCCAGTAATAAAGGTCAATATTAATAAGGTCTAGAAATAAGGAGGAATAAGTCAATGGTAAGAAGACCTAATAGAAGCTTCCGCTTCTAGAAGGATCTTCCTCTATATTGTTCTTTTAGATAGATAGATTTAGTATAAATAAGAGTGTAGGGTATGAGAAGCTTTTCTTGGAAATTTATTGTAATAGATCTCTTCTCTGCTGAAGGTTTCCCCCTCGAAGAGGAAAGTGAACATTGTTTCCTATCATTAAAGGTATAATTATGGTGTTATGGTTCCATATAATTTGTTGTTCTGCTATTATATCTACAATATTTATGCATTTTTTTGCTATCTCCATATTATTCTCTGCATTATTTCTCTATTCTACTAATATAATAGATTTGGTACCTTACATTATTAGAGAAACAACTAAAATACTTGTTGGTTGTACATTGATGAAATTCCTTTGAATTAACAATAAAACATAGTGAATGCATTCACATTTTATAACAAGGATAGAAATTTCAACCACAAGGATGACACTCAATCACACACAATGAAATACACCATAAGACAATGGTTTTTTAACCATATAAACCCAAACGAGAAAATTGACATTTGGTGGAATTTTATTAGGCCGAGGAAATTGTTACAAAGGGTTGAGATGCATTCTCCATTAGAGTTTTAATGCATTTTTACTCATAGGAAAAATATTATATGGATTAGGATTATAAATGACCTTTGATATTTTAACATGCTTCTTCTTCCAAGTCCTTCATTTTCTACTACCACCCTTCTTCTTCATTTCCTCTCAATCCCTCTTTCTCTCTTGTTCCTTGAATTCCCTTCTTCTTCAAAACCTTTCAATTTAATGGGATGATATGGAAGGCCAACCATCACAACGGTTTGTTTCACCTTCCAAGATACAAGAATTTTTGGACTGTTCACTCAAATTTTCCAAAATAATTAAACTATTATTGCAAAGTCTACAAAGAGATTTGATTAGGATCCAATTTAGATCATTATTATACTCTTGAAGAATTTGAATCCAAGAAGAAGAATAATACTTGCTACCTCAAAAATATTCTTGGACACGATAAATTGCCACAAGTTTGTGCAAGCCAAGTAAGTGAGTGAAAGATGAAAACTCATTCACCCAAAGGATCCCACTAAAATATAAATTGGGTGGATTGAAGAGAGAAACTACTTATAAGAGAGAATTTATTCACATCCTATCGATTTGTTTATGGGAATATTGGAAAAATCCTCACTCAAGCATTTTTGAATCTCACTAGGCTATGTGAGATAGGCAAGATTATCACCATGGGATTATATCCTGTCAAAAATCTTAATCAGACCTCAAGAAATAAGTTCTTGTATCTGATTCTATAATATAAATATGTATGTTTTTATGTCAAATAAAATTTCGAAGTAAAAATGTGCTTGCAAAAAATAAAATTTATAAAACAATTGAATAAGTAAATGCAAGATAACATAAATATGAAAATTCCACTTACAACAAGTCTCATAAATGATAAAAAAATCAACATATGATTTTATTGATATCGATATGAATTATAACCAAGTTTCTCTTTTCAAACCCGTGCGAGGGTTTGGATCAGAATTATACTTAAAATTATAAGATGTAATTTGACTCATACATAGACAATTGATGTCTCAAAAGAAGAAGAGTAGAATTGAAAGTTGAACTGGATCAATCCAAGCTACAAGTGCATCATAGTTTTGACTCTGCAAAACTTACATTAATCAACACCAAAATTAAATTTAGAACTTCTAATGAAGACTAAACAAACTTTCAAGATGAATGAATGACCTTTGGAGAATGTAAATAATAAATGCTTCCCAGTACTTTATCTGTCACCTTTAGAATAACCCTATTATCAACAATATAACTTAGCTATAAAGAAACTTAGAAATGAATGAATGAACATATATTCTCACTTGAGGCAAAAGAAAACCTTATGAAAGGTATTTATCTCTATTTTTATCTTGAACTAGGGGTTGTTTTGACTGTACTGATGAGGCTTCATATGATTCAGAGCTTGAGGATTTTTTAGTTTTTTTTCCTTTATCCAATTGAGGTTCAATGGGAATTAGTTTTTAGTTTCTAGGAACTTGGATAGAATGAGCCATTGAAGCAAAATAAATAACATGAGGCATGGATTTCATAGGAGGCGGTGGTGGAAATGGAACATGAGGCCAATGGACTATGACAGAAGGAGGATTTGTAGGAATATTCTCCCAACCATCATTGGATGGATGCATATGAGGTTTAGGAAAATCAACAATAATTAGATGAGGTTGTAGGGGAGGGGCAATAGGTGCTTGAGGTGGAGGTAAGGAAGGATTTCTAGAAAGGTTCACGAAGCTGGTTTGCACCAATTAATTGAACTCTTTAGAGTTGGAATCAAAGTGTATTTAGAATCTCAATCTTTTGTTCTTTCCTACTTCCCAAAAACATTAGGCACTCTTCCTCTTCGACCCATGTTTCCTCTATTTCCACTGGGGTTACTGCTGCAATTGAAAAAATCATCTATATGCATAAACAATTCAAATAGTAAATATAAAAAGACACAATATATCAAACATATAATAATATTTTTCTTTCTAATGACTTAGCAATGGCTCTAAGAAAGAAAAAGCAATCAAACATGCAAATCGATAATGAAAGGGAATGAAGGAAAACAATGAACATGGGAAATTAATGAAAATTAAATAATAAATGTTAGGGGAATAATGACAAGGGATTTATAATTTGTGAAAAATGTTATAGATGATAGGAATCATGAAGAATTTCATGTTCATAACATATGTCATTTTTCATTGTAAATCAAATCAACCATATATTTTTCACTTATGAATACTTATTAATGATTTTACACAACATTTATGTATGCCTGAATTATTTATTCTATTCACCCAATACTTCCAAATCAAACAAACCGCTCATATATCTCCTCTTGACCTATTTTAACCAATTACATAAATAGGGGGAGTAATTCATGAATTTTAAATGAAATATGTTTTGGAAACTTAGGAATAATTTCTTGAAAGTGATATATGATGTGGGTATAATTTCCTACTCATATAAAAAAATTTCATCCATATATTATACCTTTAATATTTTGCCACACATGCATTATATATTTATATTCAACAACTCAAAATTCTCAATCTATGCTCGATTTTGTAATTAAAAATTATTTCAAAGGCCAACTAATAAATAAAATCAACCAACATTTATTTAAAGAAAACCTAGCTTCCAAATTTATGGCCATTCAAGTCTGTTGCAAAGTTTGTTGTATAAGTCAAAATCAATTTAAAACTATGGTCATAGGGTATAACTTCAGTTTAAAACAAAGTAAGCATGGAGTTGTAGGTATTTTTTTGCCACGAAATAAATGGTCCCATCTTTGATGGGTTACTCAAGAACTTGACCTGAATGGATTCATAAAGTGAATGATGAAGAAAACTCAAATATCCATAAAAAAATTATAACCCTTGCAAATATTAGCAAGATTCGAACTCGGGCGACAAAGGGTATTTGAGCTAATAAGGAGAATAGAGAGTTAATATTATTTCCACCTAAAGAATTAAAAGGAATGAAGCCTTATCATTTGACCAATAATAGTAGCAAGGATGAGTCATAATATATGCATGACTCTATAAAAATAAAATTGAGCCAAAAATATTTTCCACAAAAAATTTCACTTTATATTAGTTAAAATATAAATTGTTTCCAGTACATAGAAAACCTTCACCACCATAACCAATATATACATAGGATATCTTAGTAGATATCTAATATTCTTACTATCTTCCCATCCCACAAAATATGCAAACTGACTATCAAAATAGCCCTCCCAAAATCTACAAAAAGATACAGTTCCATAACAAACATCATTACAAAAGTATATATCATCAGGACAAGTCCTCATAGTCCACAGAAAAGACAAAAGCAACCCAACACCTAAAAAATATCAATAGACAGTAGAGGACCCTCATGTTCCTCAAAACTTTGAAAATAGAAGATTTTCCCTGGTTGTTTTTGAATAGCTTGTTTAGATAGGTTGTTCGCTTCAGAATTTTCATCCCTGTAAACATGCTCAAAAGAGATATGCTGAAAAAATTTAATAAGTTCAACCAATCTATCCTTCCAACATTCCAATGATATCACCTGTAGACGTCCTTGTTCTCGAAGCCAATTAATAACAATCATTGAATCTCCCTTCACCTGTAAATCATTTATAAAGAGCCTTGAAGCTAGAGTCAAAACGGCCCAGGCCCCCATCAATTCGGCCCTTGTGTTAGAGCATGGGCCACAGTTTAATGTCCACTTGAAGATGCAATTACCCCATGTCTTGATAATACCACCAGCCCCACTGTTGAGTCCCGTGGCTTCGACAGCCCCATCAAACCAGCCAGTTCTACCTTTTACTTCGTTCTTTAAAACTCTAATCCTCATAGCCAGAACTTTCACCTTAGTAGCATATGAATCCAGTGCAAAAGCCGCCAAGGTAACTACTCTAAAAGTCGAATGATTTTTGTCTTCGAAAATTGCAAAGTTGTGATCCATCCAAATGAACCAGCAGACATAAAAGGGTAAGGTGGGGTGTCAATTTCTTCCAGCAAACCAATTATTCAAGAATTCTACGAGTGAAGATCCAGCCCATGAGCCCACTAGATTCCGATGAGAGTGGAGAATTTTCCAAACTGTGTGTACAAAATAACAATCCACGAACAAGTGATAAGCTGATTCCCAATTCTGATTACAAAGCACACACTAGCCCGATCCATTAAAACCATGATGTTGGAGGTTCTCCCATGTGATAATATTGTTCTCCACAAGCATCCAAGCAAAAATTTTCAATTTCAAAGGAAAATTCCATATCCACAGATTCCTCTGCCACCCCTTTACAACACAGAAATGTTTTCTTCTCTCAGTCGCCTCATAAATATTTTTTACAGTTATAACTCTAGAAGCGTTACCTCCCAACCATCTGAATTCATCGGGTCATCTAGAAAGAAGAATCCCATTATGTATAAGTTCCTTCCGAAAACACGTCCACTCAAAAGAAAGTTGCCCACCCAACCCCAAATCTTCACTGGTATGCCACTTAGATCCAGTTATACTTGGACGTTGGTCATAGCAAGCCTGAGAGAGAAAGTACACTCCTTTTTTATTTAATTCAAGGATTAATTCATTTGTAAGGATAGATTTATCACCCATACCCAGTATGTAATCTCTTCCAACCAGAATCGAATCTCCTGCACCAGGATACTATGCAATCCAATGCAACAGAATATGAATTGATTTTAGTAAGTACTTACATACATGAGAGCCTCTTGTCAAAGAAGTCGTGACTGTCATGAGCCATCCCACAACCGATCAAGATCTGAGATACTTCTCTATGATAATATGATGACACATACCTTCTTTCATTAATACTCTCCATAAGGTATTGGTCACCATAGCCATACTGAAGCTATGGAGATTCCTCAAGCCCCATCCTCCATACAGTTTTGGCCAAGCTAGAAGTTTCCAATTGCAAAGATGGATTCTTCTTTTATTTCTAGAACCAGACCACAGAAAATTAAACATCAATTGGCATAGATGATTCAAAATCAAAGATGGAATATTTGATAAAGAAAGCCAGTAGACTGGCTGACTTTCCAATACCTCTTTAATTAACACAAGCCGACCACCAATAGACAGCCATTGGTTACACCAATGGCTAATGCACTTTTCAAATTTCTCTATGACCCAATTCCAATCATCAACATTATACCTATCCATCTTTAAAAAGTAACCAAGATACTTAAAATCAGAAGCTAAAGAAAGAAAGTTGTAATCAAAATAAGGCTTGTAGGAATCCAGAATAGAAGGTTGAATGTTGTAATGTATAAAAGATGTTTTGTGGGCATTAATCAACAAAACAGATGCCTCACAGAAGATATTCAGAATTATTTTTATCTCCATCCATTCTAATAAAGAGGCCTTTGTCATAACAAGAATATCATCGACAAAAAGAAGGTGGAGGACTTTAATAAACCTTGAAACTTTTGTACATGTAATGTTACCTTTTGCTTGGCTATGTTTTAGTGCCAGACTCAGACCTTCCATAACAAGAATGAAGAGAAGGGGAGACAAAGGGCACCCTTGTCTTAGCCCTCTGCCACTATTAAAAAATTCAATAGGCTCACCATTGATTAAGATAACATAAGTTGTAGAACTAACACAGCCCATGATCCATCTTATCGTCGATAGTACAAATCCACATTGCAAAAGAACCAGTCGAAGGTAATCCCAGCTAACACATTCGTAGGACTTCTTTAAATCTATCTTCAGGATTAATGCTTGTAGGTTTTTCTCACAAATACTATGCATACATTCCTGGGTCGTCCCAAGAGAATTTGTAATTTTCCTCCCCTTCAAGAATCCAACTTGTTCCTCCGATAATGCACGGGACATAATGGGCCTTATCCTTTTTGCAATAATTTTTTAAATAATTTTATAACATAAATTGCATAGAGATATTGGGTGAAAATCCACGAAGGATGTTGGACCATTGACCTTAATAATTAATGCGATGAAGGTTGAGTTCAAAGATCTATTTACTTCTCCTGTTAGACAAGAATCCTCCACAACCGCCAACAGATCATTAGCTGCCAAGTCAAAATAGTTGAGAAAAAAATCAACCGTCTAGCCATCGAGGCCATGAATCTTATCCTTAGTGAAACCCTTAATAACTTCTTTAATTTCCTTTGTAGTACATGGGCTCTCAAGAGAAATAACCTCCTCCTCATAAACAAACCTTTGATACAACCCAACATTTTCTATCTGTTCTTCATTGATAATATGATCTGATTCTTTAAAAAAGTTGCTAAAGTGTCTGACTGCTTCACTCTTTATAGCCTCCTGCCCTTTGTGAACCTGATTCAATTCATCCGTGACCTCCCACAAATGTTTTTTTTTGCACCTGAAGCTAGCATAGTGGTGAAAATATGAAGTATTTTTTTCACCACTCTTAATCCACATAGCCCTGCTCTTTTCACGCCAACGCTCATCTTATACTAACAAAAAATTGTTCCTTTTAGTTCCAAATATTTGATTCGAGAACCCCTATCAAGTGAAATATCATGAACTCTATTTTGCAAGGAAAAATCCACAATTTCCTCTTCTATGGAAAGAAGTATACGTTGTTCATCATCTTTTATTTTTTTAATCCAATCCTTTACCTGAAACTTGAGGGACTTCAATTTCATAAACAATCTGTGTCGTGGCCTTGCCAATGCAGAAAGTTCTTGGTTATTCCAAACTTCTCAAACCAATCAGTCAAACGATACTTCTTTCATCAAATCTGGATTGAATTTGAAGGGGTAAGCAATTGTATTAAAGCCAAAATCCAAATGAAACACGATTGGCGCGTGGTCTGAAATATAAGGAAATTCTACCCAAGAACAGAATCTGACAGATTCAACAAGGAGAGAGTCATATACACAAACTCTGTCCAATATTTTTTGTATATTCTCCACACCACTACGACCATTTCACCAGGTGGACATGACTTCCGGAGGTTTAATGTCAACCAAGTGATTCTTTGCCAAAATATTTTTGAAAAAATATGCCAAGGAATCCGACAAATTTGTCGTCCCCCATACTTTCACCGAGCCCAAGGATAAGTTCAGTGTAGAATTCTTGCAGAAACCCCAATAGATCTAGAATTCTAGTTAAATTGAACACATGCAATTTGCT
>CBVK0100799736.1:0-10674 GCA_900067695.1 Picea abies
GCTCTTCCGATCTCACCTACCATTTTCTCTATAAATCCTTTTCTGGGAGGATTCAAGAAGTGAAAATTGGAGGAGTTTCAAAGAATACATTGAGTTATATTATATATAGGATCTGAGTATTCTAAGAAGTGAAGAATTGCAGAAGTTGAAGAAGTCTCAGGAAGCATTATCAGGTTCTATGTGATGGTTGGTTGATAGTGATAATTTAATGTAAAGTTTTATTATCTCTCATATATTATTGGGTGGAAGGGAGGGGCAAGGATGGAGAGGTCAATACTCTCTTGATATTGGAGGATTGTATCTTCCTTTTGGAGGTTTATCCCTCCCTTTATATTTGGAAGTTGTAACTACCTTTGGAAGTAATTACTTCGCTTGAACAATAACTATTGGTTATTTCTCATATATTGTGCATGGTGTATTGTGGTGTATTGGTGTAACTCTTCTACTATTGTTCATTTCTCATTAGATATAATTGAATATATAATCTAGTTGAAGTATAAGTTGATTTAAAAAAAAAATTGTACTTGATATTGATTCACCCCCCTCTTAGTATCAACAATTGGTATCATAGCAGGTTGCCTTCAGAACAATTTAACCACTGGAAGGAAAATCTCGAGAAGAGATGGATGACCATGAGCACATTTCAAATGGGATTCAAATATTTGATGGAAGAAATTATGCATACTGGAGTGATAGAGTGAAAATTTACCTAATAGCTTTGGGAGTAGACATTTGGTACTCAATTGTAAATGGCTATGTAATCCCAAATAATGCTCCAATTGATCCAAATGAGAAGAAGATTATGAGATGTAATTCAAAAGACATACATGTTATTCTAGGAGCATTGGCACCAACCATTGCTAGCAAAGTGATGGGTTGTAGCACTACTAAAGAGGTATGGGACAAATTCAAGATTATTTATGAAGGTGATCCAAAAGTTAAGTAGGTCAAGCTTCAACGACATAGCGCATAATTTGAAAATTTGAAGATGGATGAAAAGGAAGATATTGCAACCTATTTTCTTAGAGTTGATGAAGTTGTTAATGCTATCAGAGGATTAGGTGAAGAGCTCAATGAATCCTTGTGTTGTGGGTTGGAAATCCCTCCTACGGACTAGCACTAAGGGTTTTATCATGCATGCAAAAATGACCTAAAGATTCTTACTTTTTACCATCATCCCATGCCTAGACCTCCATTACTCATATGTAAATACAAGGCTCAAGAGATTAAGTTGACGTACCTTATTCTTCCTGTTTGATGTCGATCCCTTTTCATGCTTGGTTGTTCTTTGATTGCAACTCTCCTCCCAATGCTGACCTGCATTCACTAAAGACAAACAAAGAACTCCACATGCATTTGATCTATGAACTAATGGGTTAGAGATTTAATCAATCATACAATCAATATTCCAATAATGCCAATCTCATATGGCGGGATGGGAAAAACAATTCTTTTATTAACTTCACAATGATACCTTACAATGATAAATTCGGCTACTACTCCTTCATCCTGGTCCTGGGCTCTTCTTTCACTGTCTTCCAACTGCTTTGCTCTATACTTCTCTTTGCATAAGGATGGCTAAAGGTTGGGACAAAGGGAATGCTCAACCAGGTATAGTTTCTTTACTATTATTCTCCTCTTCCAAATGGGACCCCTAACCCTTCTTTTATAGGCTAGAAGAAGCTACATATTTGGTCAAATGTCTGGCCATGCACGACCGAAAGGTTTAGTAACTTACCCAAAACTATGTGTTTCGTCAACAACTTTCCCTTTTTCATGCTTTTGTAGGTACACGCGGGCTGTCTTGGGTCATCTAGTGTGTACACACATGCAGTAATGTAATAGGGTGTGTGGGCCTTTATAAAAGGGGTTTTTAAGAAGATTTGTCCAACAATGTTTTGGCAAAGAAGGAATCTGAGATGGCCTGATGCCAGGTAAGCATGTTTGGTGAAAATTAGGGTTATAACAGATGCCCCCTAATGTGTGAGGTCATAAGAGAATCTGATGGCCAAAATACATTAACAATACTCACCGATGTGCCGAACAAGTGAGCCTAGGGACCAGAAATCGGGAGGTGTCGTCTGCAAAATAATAATTGTCTCATCGAGGCGGGCATACCCATGCTTGGGATAAAATAAAATCATGGCTACCAATCAAATACACTGTAGATCCATGTCATATAACTATATAAAGTGTATCCGCGAGCAATACACAACGGAGCTACATCTCGAAATCAAAAAGATATACGTGTAGAGTATCCATCTTCTAGAATCTGATAAGGCATGATGGCTGGAGATGAGGTCTTCAAAGCTCGAGCAACAACTTAAAAATATTCAAAACTCGGGTAGGAGTGTAATATGAGTGTACGACTTCACTACCCAGAGGTCTTCGATGGCTCATCGGTCATGGACTAGAGAATCTTGATGATCGGACTGAAGGCTTCATTGATTTCGAACAAAGACTTGATTGGACGTTCAGGATGGCTGGGCATGAGGGCAAGAGACAAACTGTAGAGGGGCCGACTCAGGCTTGGTAAAAACTTCCCTTGGAAAATAGCATGAAAAATGATGAGACTCAGGCAACATGGCATTAACATAAGTTTACGAGGTAGGAGGCAACACAAACTCTCCATATGTTTGGAAGAATAAACAAACAGAGGAGGACACAACTCTATGTAGCGAGAAAAACTTCCTAAGGTCATATTAAATCCCATAGTTTGACGAACAAATGAACATATGTGATTTATCCAAGGGAAACTCATTATGCTACCAATAAAGAAAATACTTTTCCCTTCCTCTTTTTGGGGTATATTTGATTTAAAAGAATAAAAGAATGTTATGTTACAAGGAGAAATGAGTGTTGCAAACATACAAGTTCAAGGCACAGGGACAAGACTGATGTTCAAAGTAAGGACACTAGGGAGAAATCCTCCAGGGGCCAAAGGTGTCAAGACGCAGAGGCAAAGTGCTACAGGGTTTGCGTATAAGGCATGTTTTAGATGGTTCAGTTGATAGCAACATGGAGCCGAAATTAGGCCAAAGACGCGGGTATGCAAATGCGATTAATAAAACACACAATGGCAACATCCTTCGATGTGAGTTTAATGAGCCCAGTGAAGGTAAGCTCGACGGTTTTTCATATTTAGAGAGTCTGAAAAACGTAAAAGGAGACTCCACTGGGGTACCTTTTTCGAAGGTAGTCTAGTCGGTTCGAAAAAGGGGTAAACTAACACCGAAAATACGTCTTTTCAAAACCATTTTAACGAGTGTGAGAAAGACAAGATCACTCGACCATTTTTTCATTTTTAAGGATTCTGAAAAAAGCTTAACTATGGACTCCATCAGGAATGTTCTTCTGGACCATTTTAATGAGTGTTAAAGAACAAGGTCACTCGACGATCTTTTCAATTTTAGGGAGTCTAAAAAGAGCTTAACTATGGACTCCGTGGGGGTTCCTTTTTCATACATTTAGTCCCTCAGGCCCGAAAAAGGGTTAAAATGATACCTGAGAGTACTCTTCTAGAGAACTGAAGTTCCTTAGAGTATACCTTTGTTCGTACAGTTGACCGTCCGGACTGAAAAAGGGGTAAACTACTGCCGGATAGACGTGACTTTAAATTTCAGTTTAACAAGTGTGAAAGGCCACAAGATCGCTCGACAATCTTTTCATGTTTAGAGGGTCTGAAAAGGGCTTAAAAGAAGACCCGTTATGTTTTTTGGGAGTCCCAAGGGTGAGGTGAAGAGTGAAAAGGAATAATGCAAATGAGGCTCAAACTCTTAATCAGAAAAAACAAAAAGGACTCTCGAGCCTACATTCATTAGTGACAGCATGGACACCATAACGCAACCAGGATCTACCTAGGGCATCCATGTTCCAGTAAGCTCTACCACCAAATCACGACACTTCTAAAGAAACAATGATGGTTCCATGTCGCAACTTGATGGGATCGATCCTATGCCAAAGGGATAAAGACAACGAGATACAAAAGTCAGGGTGGAAACCTAAACAATATGCTCAAGTTGATCATCTGAGGTTTTTCCCATGGACCGTCAAAAGTGACCCAAAACTCCAAAAAAAATGTCATAATACCCTATCATAACCTTCCAACGCAACTCCTAAATCACTCTAAATGGTTTTCAATTTAAAGAAAATGATAAGGGGGGCAAAAAAAAATGACAAAAAGGGGCCAAAAAGTCTATAAATAGAAGTTGGCAGCTCATTATGACCATTGCTGATTTCGAAATTGACTCTGGAGAAAAAAACCCCCTTTGATAAAAGTGGCGATTCCGAGAGCTACAGTGGACGAAACGACCATTTGTCTAGACCAAGTAAGTATAAACTCTCTCCTCTTGCAATTTGAATCTTTATTTATGCTTTTAGTTTCAAGTTTTGGGGGGGCGTCGACCTTCAAAAGGTTGGCCCTAGGTCCACGTGGGTTGTTTTATGACAGGCCGCGTGTACACTCGGGCAGAGGAAACACTGCATGCGTGTACACACGACTGTCATCATTACAACCCGCATGGACCCTTTATTTAATGAATTTTTTTTTAAAAAGCAAGGGTTAACCCTCCTGAACTTGGTGTTTTGTAGGATGTATGTTCACTGGAGGGAAAGAGAGAATGAGGAGATTAGTGAGTTGGTCGGGGAAGACCCCAATGCTGTTGCTACCTTAATGCAATGTGGGCTGCTCAAGTTCTTCCTATGTCCTTTTATGCGGGCACAACCTAGGTTACTGAGTGCCTTGGTTGATTATTGGCATCCCGACCCAGAGTCCTTTATGTTAGAGGGGAAGCCACTGGTGCCTACTACAAAGGACATATATTTTTTGACTGACCTCTCAAGGAGAGGGGAACTAGTCAATTTCCAGACATTTCCTTCAGGGCCTCATAACATATTGGAATTGATAGGACTTTATTGTGAGGCTGGTACAGACCGATCGAGCTCACAGGTGCCCATAAGAAAGATCACAAATTTATCACTACAGATGATTGTGTTGCTTATTGGGTGGATGATTGGTTCTGTGACTCTACATCAGGCATCCCATGCACAGATGAACTATGCAGTCCAATGCTTAAATGCACAGATATTTGACTGGAGCAATACACCGCTAGATTGTATGAAGATGCAGCTGACAAATTGTCGGTCGCGGATGCAGAGGAACTTCGGGTTTGGGACGATTCTATGCTCTTTATTATTTGAAAGATTTCTTAGTTTCAGTCCTCAAGTGGTGGTACGAGGACATCAAGCCTCTCTTCCCACGGTTTGCAGATGGGCAGTGTTACTGCCACGACAGGGTGGTGGAAGGACCAATGAGTCCTTTGATGATGATTTCTTTGCTTGGTTGTCGCGACAGATCCTAGTCATAGAGGATTACCCTTATGCTGGGATTGATTTCTCGAGAGATCCTGAGATACCAGTACCTCCTAGTGAGGAGTGAGGAAAGATGGGTAAGTTTTCATCGTTTTTTTGTTTTTTGTGAAACATATGTAATTTTTATGTTGTTTTTTCTTATATATCATTTTTTTTTATAACAGAGTATTTGACAGATATGTGTCTATTATGTGCAGATGTGGGACCAGTGCGACCTGTGGATTATGTGAGGAACAGGCATTGTCCTCGCCCAGGGGCTGCACCTGCTGCCGCAGGGGGACCAACAACAACAGGACAGCTTCCATCCAGTGAGGCTGAGAGGGTTTTGAGACGAGTCGAGCAAAACTTTACCTCGCTCACCCGCACAGTCCCTATGGAAGAGGTTGAGGATCTACAATCATCTATGCAACCTCATGTAGTGGGGGCACCACGGACGTGGGTCCGACTGTTTCGACGTTTGGAAAACACTGTTGATCATTACAACAGGGCCCATAGACCCTAACTTTAGTTAGTCTAGACTTTTCATGTGCCGAGAGCACTACTAGTATATATTTTTTGAGGGCATAAGCCCTATGACTCATTACTGGTCATACTTTTGAGGTTCTTGCGTCCACCTATGTACTCTGATGATTATGATATTATATATGGATTTTAATGTCTTTTTGTGTCTTATGGATCATATTTGCCTTTAAAAATGTATTTCCATGTTTATGTGTATGTCTTTTTATATGTGTGCGAGATGCCAGTCTAAAATTTGATTAGCTAGAGTATCTGTAATTTGGTTTAATCTCCTAGGAACATGAAAATATGTAATATAATCAAAGCTTCGTTCTAAGAGACGTACCCTAAGGAATCGTCAGTGTAAAGTCGGATCATTAACACGATAGACTCTATTTAACTGAGACACAACCAACTGAGAGTCTAAATAGACTTGGAGATGAGAGATACCAAATGATAGGGCATCACGAAGCAACTCAATAACTGCACTGTACTCGACGACATTGTTTGTGGTGTCACCTAAGAATATACCTACGAAATATAATAACTGGCCTCGAGGTGTAAAAATTACCCAAGATGCGGAGGCAAGCCTCCGAGTGTGTCGACTAGCACCATCTGTGTACCCAATGAACACCTCTGATTCACTTGACATCTACCATAGTGACAAAATATAACATAAAAAATGACACGTCCATAATACTAAAAGAAACTAGAAAGTAATAGTACAAAGACAATACATATGTTACAAAAAGTTACCCAAGGTGACCTACCTATGAGGAATAATTCTTGAGGTAGAGCCCATTTCTAGGTTCCACCAAAGCATTTCCCTCAAAGTCAACCAGATGATAAGCACCCTTTTTTAGAACCTCTTTTATGATGAAAGGTCCAAACCACATGGGTTTGAAGTTTCCTGCCCCCAGGGGGTCCCTATCTTGGTCATAGACCAGGACAAGGTCTCCTTCAAAGAAAATCCAAGGACGAATGGATCGATCATACTGACACTTGACTTTGTGTTGTGAGCTTTGTTGGCCAGGGCCACATCACAACGCTGCTCATTGAGCCGCTCAAGGTATAATAATCGTTCTTCAAGTGGAGAAGTGTCTGGAAATAAATTTACTGCCAACTTTAGGGATGGGATCTGACATTTGATAGGCAAGACTGCTTCCATCCCGTAAACGAGTTGAAAAGGTGAGAAATCGGTTGCAGTCTTAACAGACGTTCAGTAAGCCCATAATGCCGAGTATAACATCAAATGCCAGTTTGACTTGGCTGAATTGATCGTTCACTGTAGGATGGTCTTAAGAGATTTATTTATAGCCTCCACCTGACCATTTTCTTGGGGGTAGTAGGGTGACAAATGTTCTTTCCGCAACCCAAGATTTGATGTTAACTCAGCATCATCTGGTTCTGAAAGTGACTGCTATGGTCAGTGACAATCTCTCTCGGGACGCTGAACCTTGCTATTATCTGGTTGAATAAAAAGAGAGCCACAGTCTCTCCATCATCTTTAAATGTTGGCATAGCTTCGACCCACTTCGTGAAGTAGTCTATGACTATAATGATATAACAGTGCCCCCTTGCTGAAGGAGGGTTGCATGTAGTGTAATCAATCCCCCACTTGGTGAAGGGACCAACTGTGATGATAGGAAACATGGGAGCGGGATGTGCCCTCATCTTCCAAGAGAAGATATGACACGGGTGGCACTTCTTGACCGATTCGATACAATCTTTTATTAGTGTCAGCCAGAAGTAGCCTGATCATAAAATATTTTGGGCTGTTTCCAACCCAGACGAATGACCACCACATGCTCCGGTATGGCAATCATTAAGCACGATAACTACTTCTTCATGAGTGAGACATCGATGTAGGATGTAGTCTACACCTCTTCGATACAACATATTGTCGAGTATGAGATAATTCTTGGCCTGATGGCGTATACAACGACGCTCATCATGAGAAGTAGAGGTGGGGCACTTCAAAGTCTAGAGATAGATAAGTATATCTCCATACCAGGGATATGAAGATGTGATCAAAAACATATCTCCTCTGATAGGTGACTCTTCGGGCACAACATCACCTGACTCAACCGGAAGTTCCGAAATAAGTTATGCGAAGACAAGTGACTTTTTGGATTTCGCTGAAACGAAATCTAATTCAAATTCCTGGAGGACGACTATCCATCTACTAAACTTTCTGCCTATTACCCATCATGTAAACATGTATTGAAATGGATTCACAACGACAATGATGATGGTCTTGCGAAACAAAACATAATGACGAAACCGTTGAACAACATGGACTGCTGCCAACACAAGTTTTTTGATATGAGAATAATTGAGTTCCGATCCGACTAGGCCTTGGCTTAGGTAATAGATCACATATTTTGAGAACAAATCATCTTCTTGAACTTAGACCATGCCAATGGTTGACTCTGCTGCAACCATGTATAATAAGAAATCTTTGTTATAGTTAGGTGGCCGAAGCAGAGGGGCAGTTGTGAGGGCATGTTTCAACGCTTCAAAAGAGTGTTGAGTGGCATCGTCCCAATAAAAAGGAACGTCTTTCTTCAGTAAGTGCATAATCCCTTTGTGATCTCGGCATAGTTAGCGATGAAACGCCTTAAAAAATTCGCCTTGCCCTGTGGACTCTGAAGTTGAAGGATTGTGCGTGGGGGAGGCAACTGAATTATTGCCTCAACCTTGAGAGGATCGACCATGATCCCTGTTGTTGACACTACGAAACCTAACAAACGTCTTGATGTTACGCAAAAACTGCACTTTTTTGGATTCAAGCGAATCTAGAAGTAGCGACATCGCTCAAGGATAAGTCGGAGGTGTGTGGGATGATCCATTCTCTTGTGAGATCGAGATGCTAAATCATCTAAATATGCCTCGACTATATGCTTAAGATCATGGAAAGCAAAATACATGGCCCGCTGAAAGGTCGCTCCAACATTTTTCAGACCAAAGGGCATATTACGATACGTGAATGTACTCCATGGATAAATGAATGCCATTTTGTGTTGGTCTTCGGGTTTGATTTGTATTTGATTATATCCCAAAAAACCGTCCATGAAAGAGAAGGCCTCGCAACCTGCACATTAATCAATTATCTGGTCGATGAATGGTGTGGAAAAATTATCTTTTGGACATGCCTTGTTCAAATCATGGAAGTCCATACATACATGAATCATGCCATGTTTCTTATTGACCGACATCGGATTTGACACCCATTGGGTCAAATGGATAGGATAGATAAAACCAGCTTTTAGCATTTTCTCAACTTCAACCTTAATGGCTGTTGCGTTCCTGGGATTAACTAGATGAAGCTTCTATCAAACAGGCTTGGCATTTGGATAAGTTGTGATTTCATGTTCGACTATTTTTGGATCAACGCCTAGCATTTCCTTGTAAGACCAGGCAAAAACGTTGCGAAATTCTTTAAATAGATCTATGTAGATTTGAATTTCTCTGGGGGAATAATCAGCTCTGACGAAAACATTCTCCAGGATGCCAGGGGTTCTGGAGATATTTATTGGTATGGTTTCAACGATAGTTTCCATATTACCCTTGGCATAAACCTCATGTGTAGCTAAGGGATTAATAGGACAAGACCTATCTCTAGTCATAGTCAAGATGAATTCTCCAGCTTCGATTCTGCTTAACTCTGGGAGGAAGTATGATCTGTGATGGAGATCATCCCAGGGTTTGTCCGGACTAGTCATTGCTTCAATTACTGCTTCGTTGAAGGGAAAGACTAAGTCTAATGAATCGGTGTCAGTGAGAGAACCTTGAGCCCAAATAGGCTCTAGAGTCAGATCTAACTCTTGTGTAGGAGTTGGATCTGTGTCGGCTGAAGCTTGCTGGACTAAAGAGTATGCTAGTTCAGCTGCGAAAAATGGCATGGACATGCCCAGGTGCCCTGTCCCTTCCATTGTGGCCGATGGGGAAGGATGTATCCACAGATCATTGAAGTAAGTCGTGCGAAATGATGAAACTTGGAAAATCTCAACCTTATGGTGGTCGGATATGAACTTGACATCGCCTTGAGGGGGTGGGTAATCGAAGGTACCCATCAAAGATGGGCACAAACCAACCCCTATGTTGATTACACCTTGTTGGGGATTATCAATCATTAGGACTGCAGATACCCCCAATGAAGGGTCAGGTCTGTAGAAAGACAATTGATTAATGGTCACAATCCGGTCCTCGTGTGGAAACAACAAGACCCAGAAAACTGTAGCAACCACTGCTTGCATGGCATAATTCCAAGTCCTTCCTAACAAGAGATTGTAGTCGAGGGATGCGTCGACTACTTCTACCTTGATGCCCCTAGTCTTCCCTCCTAACTGCACGGGGAAAGAGGGAATGATACCATGTGGTTGGAATGAACGACCGTTGAAAGCAGTGAGAAGAGTAGGTGATGGAGACAAAACGGGCTGGCCAATGGCCTTCCAACATGCCAACGACATAATGCATGTCGAGGCACCCTCATCAACCACCGTGCAAAAAATATTCCAAGTAAAAGTGTTCATGGGGTGAGCCACTACTATCTGAAATGCTAAGTGGTAAGGCAGATGAGGTTTTAAGTTGGTTGTATCCAACATGATGGTACCCGAATTACAAGTCTCGATAGATTCTAAAGCAATTAACAAAGATTTCTTCTGGGAAGGGTAGCTTTGGAGGACCCCCGAAGCAGACATCGCACAAGGGGTTTGAGACAAATCCTCCACCACAGAATAGTTCTGGGCAGCCCTTTGTTCTAGGATAAATTCGTGAGTGCGGACACAGACCAATCTCCACAGA
>CBVK0100799737.1:0-10674 GCA_900067695.1 Picea abies
GAATGCAATTCTTCAAGACATATAAGAAAAAAAATTCTGTGGTTTTCTCCCGATTTGGGTTTCCACGTAAAACACTGGTGTACTATGTATGTGTGTGATTGTTTATTTATTACTACTCATTATTGGATAATAATTCTACATTGATATAACATTTGAAGAAAAAGGACTCTAATTACGTTATTACTGATTCACCCCCCCTCTCAGTAATCCAGCACCATATCCGAGGGTTATTTCTCTTTTTTCAAAATAGATTGGGATTTGTTTTCAACTGCTTTTGACTTTCGAGGTTTTAAAGTGCCATATTTGAGAGGTATCTATTTCTTTTCAATACAGATTGGGGTTTGTTTGAGGTTTATTGTTGTCTTCCTTTTTCATTCTTTTTCATTTTCAAGTCTCATATCTGTACCCTTTTTTTTCATAATTTATTTTGCATATTATGTTTTCTAGCCTTGTTTAAAAACTTGTTAAGTGTTCCATGCTTCTTCTTCTCATACTTTTACTTGATATGATAGGTGCTTGATTGATTAGGGAAACATAGTACCTTCATGGGATAAGATGAGTATGAAGCCTTGTATCACATTGGGACCATTGCTTCTATCTCTGATTAGCATAACTTGGAGCTTTAATCACGATAACCAATCAATATACAATACTAGTCTTGTTCCTATATATACAGTCCTTTGTTCATCGTTTATTCCATAATATATTCCATTTGGTTGATACATGTCCTCATATAAGATAAACAAGCAGTAATAGATAGTAGACCATTACACTTATGGAATTACTACTACCCATTTATGCCTATTTTACTTGGTAGTAGGATGAGATTCACTTTGTTACAATGGTAACAAAAGGGATATCAATATCATACCTACTGTAAAGGGCATTACTAGTAACCTAATTAGTACTTATAAGGTAATAAGAGTTAGAGCTCAATCAGTCTCAATACCATAACAGTAATGGAACCTTAATAACCATAGAAACTTATAAATGTGATTACAGTAATAAGGTAAGAACAAGATATACAATGCTATGGATGATATGCTAGGAGTTCATATCCAAAGTCAAAGTTCAACAGAATGTATAGAGGTTAGTTTAGCCACATAACCTTGGTGGTGGAGGGCTTGGTATAAATTCTTCTAACCTCATGACCCTTAATTGAAATCAACCCTTCTTTATCACAATGAAGCAAAAGTGCATGGTCATAGCCAAATTTCAACATAACCTATAGACCCAAAAGCCAAGGTTGATAGCTTTGGGGTAATCTTGTTGAATGTTAATTTATCCCCAAATCATTTGTGTTCATTATGGATATGCATGGAAACTTCAAACAACAATTAGAATATGTTTATGAACTCTTGGAAGTTTCACAATATATTTCTATACTTGATTAGCATTATTATTACATGCTCTAGGTATGCTTGGCCACATACCTGCATGTTGAGTTCGAGAGCATAGTTCGAATAACCAACCATACCACTACATAGACTTCAGAGGTACACATTCTCCATCCTCTTAATATCTTTATTTTACTTTTACATCTCACTTCTTCTATTATCTGAAATTGTAAAAAAGAAAAAAAAAAACAGCGAAAACCTTACCAAATAGTCCATATCTTCTCTTTCAAAGTACTCTCATTGCATTAAAGTGGTTGACATGGGTACGCATAGTCCATCAAATGAGGAAAAATTGAACCGTGTGTTAGAAACACATAACTTGTTTCGTTTAAATAATTTCCCGTACTTGGACGACGATTGTTTGTTTGATAGTTTACAAGTTTTGTTGCATTTTACATACACATCAGTGCAACTAAGAAAAGGAACAATTGAATATTTTAGAAAATGTCTAGAAAAACAAGATGCTCAAGCAATCATATCTTATCAACATGAACTTCATGAACAATCATTAATAGAAATGTATAACGTCAACAACCAAGAACTGTATTTAGAAAAAAATGACCAAATCAACTTCAATTGATTTACCACTAGAGTCAAGAGGGCTGTGGAGGGGAATTTTTTGTATACATTGGCTATCAAATTGGATAAAAATACCAGTTAGGGTATGGTAAAAAACACAAATGAAAAGTTATTTTCACTTTAATTCAACTATTACAACAAACACTTATGACATATTGTTTCATGATCAAGATCCTATAAATGGTCATTTCGAGCCATTGCTTTGCAAAAAAAACACTTTCACGAGTCTCGTTTTTGCACATCAAAGAGACATCACATATGAACAAGGATACTTACCCATTCTAGAGCCCGACCAATTTATATGACCAATCTTTCCAAAGTGCCAAAATTTAAAAGCATATATGGTGAGAGTGGATTTGAAACAATCTCCTACCTTCTAAACAATGAATACAGTGCCCCTTGCTTACGACTCATCATTGCACAAACATTTTGCAATGCAATAGTTCAAAATGACCCATTTGCAATTAGGTGCATTAAGGAACATATAGATTTTCATTACATCAAAGAATCCAAAACAATTACAACATGGAAAGAATACATAGCAAGATTGGCCTTGCCGTATGGAAAAGGGAATGTTCACGGTGGTCTCTTTGTCTTTGTTTGGCTAAGAAAAATACTGAATTTACAAATATTAATTTGGTCTCCAGTTACAATTTCCATTGCGAAGGAAGTATGTGGATCAAAAGAAATAGTTAGAACATTGAACATAATACAATTTGAAACAAATAGAGATCATGTTTACTATGAGCCATTAGAACAAATAGAAAAAAATCATGATGAAAATTGCTCCTCCCACACCACAACATCTCATAAAGAAATTGCAATTGGCATGGCTACTCAGAATAGTGGTAAATTTCAATCATTACGACATTTGAAAAATCATATTAGAAAAAATTTTGCATTAGAGAAAGAAACAAATGAACTTGTTACAAGCCAAATGAAAACATGTGTATACATGCCTAGAAAAAATTTAAGTTCACATCAAGTTGTGGATAAGAATGATATAACCGAAACAAAAGCATGTCTTGATGAAATTGACATGGATACTCATAGAAAATTTCAATCATTGCAAAATTTGAAAAATAATATTAGAAATAGATCTGCATTAGACAAAGAAACAAAATCATGTGTGTCCATGGTTGGAATTCCTGCTCAGAATCATCGCAACTCCAACCAGTCGAAAACCCATATGAGGAAAAAAAATAAAACGACCAATGAAATTGATCTATGCCAAATGAAACAACAAAAAGCTTTAGGAAAATCATCTTTTGTCCTTCATACTTAGAATAGTGTTCATTCTAAATCATTACAACACTTGAAAAATCACATTACAAAAAATGCAAGACAAACCTAACCCAATCCAAAAGAAACCATTTGATAAGTTCAACAAAAATCGATGAGTTAAAAAAACCAATGAAATTGATCTATGCCAAATGAAACTACACAAAGAGTTAGGAAAATCATCTTTTGTCCTTCATACTCAGAATAGTGTTCATTATAAATCATTACGCAACTTGAAAAATCACATTAGTGAAAATTCTACATTACAAAAAATGTAAGACAAACCTAATCCAAGCCGAAAGAAACCATTCGATGAGTTCAAAAAGAATACAAAAGGTTTATCTTTGCGTTCCCTTAAAAGTATTATAAGGAGCAACTTTGAACTCCAAAAAAAACAACTTTTAGAACATGAAATCTTAAATGCAAAAGCCAAAAGGAAAAATATTTATAGGAAATGCAACCCCTTTCACCAATCAAGACCAAATAAGAAAGAAAAAATACTTTCAACTTTTGAGGAAATATACCAAGAACAAATAAATGATACACCTATCTTTGATTGTTTAATTTGTCAAAGAACATTCTTTAAGAAATATGTTGTCCCCATGAAACAAATACATGAAATAAAAAATGTATTCAATGGTCACATGCAAAATGGTGAAACGAGCAATTGTCACATTTGCAAAGTTCGCAAAAAATCATTTGTAAATGATGAAATTCCTAAATATGCAGTTCCAAATCAAATAAGAAGAAGCAAACGTACCAAAACTTTGACCAAACTTTCTGAACTAGAAGAGAGACTAGTAGCATTGAGGTTGCCCTTTTTGCAAATAAAAGAAATGGGCCACAGACATAGAAAACCACAACTAGGTTTAACTGGTGGTGTCATCAATGTTCCTACTAGCATATATAGGATCCAATCTACTCTACCTCGAAACATAAAAGACACTGATACATTGGTTGTTGTACTAAAAAAAATCTTAAGATTCAAAAGCTCTTATGCATTTGGCCGAATTCGAATCCAATTGGTAATGAAAGATTTAAAATACTTATGCAAAACAATGCTTTACAAGTTAGAAAATGTCAAGATAGATGATAATTGGAAGCAAGTCTTCATTGAAAACAAAGAATCTTATGATAGTGAAAGTGAAACTAACGTTGAAAACAATGAAACTAATGTTGAATACAATGAAGATGATAATGAGGACATTGATGAACCAATTACGAAAACATTAGTGCATGGTTTCACTGATGCACACACTATTTATGACCTCGCAAATAAGAAAATTAATATTGCGCCCGCCGCAGGATACATGCCCTTGGGAATTTTCTGAGATAAGTATTCAGAAGAAATGAGTTTCCCATCATTATTCTATGGAAATAAACGTCCAAGTGATATGGTGAAGAACTTCACATATCAAAAGATCTCTCAATGGGAGGTCTTACACAAGAATCATGACTTCACTTACCATACAACAAACCTATTCTATAAGGAAATTCACATCATACTACACCAAGTTTTCAATAGTATATGGATTAGGATCAGAAAAGGACAATTGAAAGGAAGAAAGATAGTTGCAAAAGACATTAAAACAAAGCCAAATTTGGATTGCATTCTTAAATCTGAAATTGGGTACATGGATTTAAAAACCATTCACACATCCCCAGACTACCAGCAACAAATGCACAAAAAATTATATGCAATGATTCGACAACTAGGCCCACCTACCTTCTTTGTCTCCTTTAGTAGTGTAGAGAACCTTTGGGAACCTCTAATGACTGCATTAAGGCATATAAGAGAAAACAAAACCAGACCATATGAAAATGAATTAGAGCCAAATGAACCTCACTCATTAATTAGAAATGATCCAGTGACTTGTGCACATTATTATAGACATAGGATGAATGCGTTGCGACAATTAATATCCCATGATCACAAGTACTACGGATAAATTGAAGACTACTTCTTTGTCACGGAATTCCAAAATAGAGGAACTGAGCATGAGAATGGATTACTATGGATAAAATCTGCACCAATATATGGTAAAGCCACAAATGCTATGATTGAAAATTTTGTTGACAATTTCTTGTCCACTAATTCATCACTTCTTGCAATTGAACTTAAAATTCTCCAACATCATCATCACACAAAAAGTTGTAGGAAACAAAAAAAAACCAATTGTAGATTTAATTTTCCAATTCCACAAATGAAGACAACAAAAATACTTGAACCCCTCGATTTTGACAATAATCAAGCAAAAATAAATTCAAAACTAATATTTGACACAATAAAAGATGCTAGGTATGATGAAACCGATTCATTTGATAGGTTTATAAATAGCCTTGGCTTAACAAAAGTTGAGTATATACATGCTATTCAATGTACACTAAGTTGAACCACGATATTAGTCCAAAGAAAACCATCTGACACTTGGGAAAATAGCTTCACATGACACATTCCAACAACATGGATTGCAAACACTGACTCTCAATTTTTACTAAACTCCTACGCAGTTGCAATGTATTGTAGTTCCTACATGACAAAAGAAGATATGACACTTACATTGACATTTAGAAGCATAAGAGAAAATTGTTGGAGTTACTTCACACACACTTAGGATTTCTCTTTCCTAAGGTTTTTATTTGTTTATTAGTCATAATTAGTCATTATTGAGTCTCCTATATTTTAGGAGAGAATATTCCACCTAGAGAATATTGTCTTTTAGTTGACACTTCAGTTTGACTAGTTGAGTTGAGTTTAGATGTTGCATTGGGATCATCACCATGCTAATTCGACCTTTCCTTGGTATCATTACCAGAGTGGTGCATTAGCCTTGATTCCCTGAGTTATCTTCTCACTACTCTGTGTTCAGTCAGTTAACTGAAGACTAGTTGACTAGTTAACTCAACTAGGTGGCAGTTCACTCCCGTAACTGTCTGAGAGACTAGAATAGGTGGAAGTTCACTCCTGTAACTTCTGGTGTGTGTCCATATCACTCTATACCACCACTATGGCGACTTGGTTCACCTCAAGTCAAACTCATTGAGTTATATAGAGTATATCATGTGTAAATTATTCATTATTCACAACAGTTAATGATAATTCTTCCATTCTTTCTCTCCTTCTTCTTCCTTTTCCAATTCTCTCTGAAAATGTGTGTATTATTGTTTAGCTAGATATATTTTGTGTGGGTTCAACACATTTACATGTTATTAGAGCCGACGGAATGCTAAGAAAAAGCTACACCAAATTTTTTTGCAGGTACAAAAGATTGAAGACAGCGAAAATATGGAATTCCAAAAAGAATTCCTTCTTACACCTTACAACTATTTTGCATGGAAGGAAAAAATAGCCATACATCTTCAATCCAGAGGGTTTTATAGGTTAACCATGAATACAGATACAGAGCCGACATCAGCCATAGAAAAATCCAAGTACTTAAATTGCATGGATGAGGCACTCGGAACAATTTGCAGTCTTATTTCTCCCGATCTCCTTTTTCATATATCTTCCTGTAAGTCTCCCAATCAAGCTTGGACCATCTTGGAAGGAATATTTGGAAAAAAGGATGAGATGAGGGGACACATGATGGAGGTGGAGCTACTCACATTGGATCCAAAAAGCTTCGATAATATCCAAGATTTCTTTACAAAATTCAAGGATTTACTGTCACAACTCAAAGCTTGCGAGGTTAATAAATCGAAGGAGGAGAAACAAATGGTTCTCACCATTCTCTCCAAGATTGGTCCTAAATTCTCAATATTTGTATCTACATTCCATACTGTTAGAATCGCCTTTAGAGCCACCTAGAAGATGCCTTCTCTTAAGGACTTTATCGAATCCCTGACACAAGAGCAAACAAAGCTCATTAACATGGGCGCAATCAAAGGCCCAAGGGTGCATGCACTTACTGTGCATGATGGCAACCACAAATATCATAAATCTAAAGATAAAGATAAGCATAAATCTCATGCACATACGAATAAGGAAGGGTACACAAAACCCTTCATCGATGCCTCCGGATCCAAAGGAGAAAAGGGAAGAAAAGGAGAGAAATGAACATACTGTCACAAAGGATTCCATTCAGAATATGCATGCATGAAAAAAAAATAGATCTGATGTATTAGATACTTCAGAAAAACAACCTTGGATATCACATCCCCGAGGGTGCAAAGAAGAAGAAGCCAGAAGATCTGAATTCCAAGAAAGACAATTCTAGCCATGCCTTGATTTCCATCAACTCCTCTCTCGATGCTTGGATCATAGAATCACGAGCATCACATCACATGGCTACCTCATAAGCAGTCTATTCTTCTTTGGATGCTTGCAAATGTCCTCTTATTCTGATGGGGGACTACTCTTCTATCAAAGTCACTGACAAAGGAAGAATTGAACTCACCAACGGAAGTTTCGAGAACGTGCTGCATGTTCCCAATATTTCTGTCAACCTTCTCTCTATGTATCAGATAACGAATTATGACACCAGAAAGAAATTCAGCTTCACACCAAATTCCGTGGACATCTACGACATGAAAACCAAATCCAGGGTTTCTATCGATGAGGTAAATCATCAGTCTAGATTGTATACATTTTTTGAATTCATTGAACCTGATTCTTCTTTACTGCTTACTCATGTTGATGAAAGTAGTAAGATATGGCACGAGAGGTTTGGACATTTGAATTTCAGATACATGCAACAACTTAGAAAGCACAAATTAGTTGATGGTCTACCAAACATCCATTTCTCCAAGGGAGTATGTGAGGGATGTGTTCTCGGAAAACACCCTCAAGAGAAATTTGACAAGGGAAAGTCTCAGCGAGCCTCCAAACCTTTAGATCTGATCCACGGTGACCACATGGGTCCTTTTCCGCATCCATTGATCAACAAATCAAGGTTTGTTCTCATTTTTGTTGATGATTTCTCACGTTTTACATGGATCTACTTTCTCAGGAAAAAATCTGAGGTCTTTCAACACCTCAAAAATTTCAAAGCTTTGGTTGAGACACAGTTCGGAAAGAAGATCAAAGTCCTACGAACTGATAATGGGGGAGAGTATGTGAATCATGAGATCCACAATCTTTTCCATGAGGTAGGGATTCAGTTGCAACATACAGTTCACTACACTCCGCAGCAAAACATAGTTGCTAAGAGGAAAAACCGATCTCTAAAGGAGATGGCATCTTGCATGTTGCATGCAAAGTCACTACCACAGAGACTATGGGATGAAGCACTTAACTGTGCAACATACATCCAAAATAGATATCCTTATAGATCTGTCAAGGAAAATACCCACTATGAGGCTTGGAGCGGCCTCAAACCGGAAGTGACCCACTTTTGCATTTTTGGTTCACGTGCATGGGCCCGGATTCCCTCTGAAAAGAGGAAGGCACTTGATCCATAGAGAACTGAGTGAATTTTTGTTGGATACCTTGACGGTGTGAATGGATATCGACTTATTGATCTTTCCTTCGACCGGCTCATCATTGAGCGTAGTGTCCAATTCGAGGAAAGTGTCTCAAATGTACCTCAACAACTGCATGCAGACACCTTTACTCTTCCACCTATCCTAGATGATGAGCATGAACATGCAAACTCTTATTTAGATGAGAGTTTTGATTCAAAGGAATCAGAGGATTCAAATTCAGATTCAGAGTCGGTACATTCAGATGCAGAGTCATATGTAGAGTTAGAGCATCCAGATGCAGTTGTAGAGCCAGAGCAAATGCCCAAGTGGGCACAAACTACTCTTCAGGATGTAGGGGATCTTGTAGGTGATCCAGCCGATACTCGAAGGACTCGATATGATTTTAGGGAGCCTCCTATTGCACTCACTACCACTGAACCATTGCCTTCTAGGCATCTTTTCTTGGTTCAGTCTTCAGATCCACAGTCTTATGGCGAGGCTGCTGGAAATCCTTTTTGGGAATCCACCATGCAGGAGGAGTACAACTCCCTCCTCAAGAACCAGATTTGGGATATAGTTCCCCTTCCTTCTGGGAGGAAAATTGTCAGATGCAGATGGGTCTACAGGACCAAGAGTGCAACGTATGGACAGATCAACATATACAAATCTAGGTTTGTTGCCAAAGGCTTTCAACAGGTTCATGGTATTGACTATGATGAGACCTTCACTCCAGTAGTGAAGATGGATTCCATACGATTGACACTTGCCATTGTGGAAGCCAAGGGATGGAAATTCCATCAGATGGACGTGAAAAATGCATTTCTTCATGGTGATCTCTCTGAGGAGATCTACATGGATCAACCCCATGGATTTATGTAGGACTCCCCTTTGGTCTGTCGACTGAAGAAGTCACTTTATGGCCTCAAACATGCTCCGAGGGAATGGTATGCCAAGATGGAATCCTACTTGTTGTCACAGAACTTTGTATGTTTTAAATCAGACCCGAATGTTTACATGCTCAGGATGGCTGATTCACTTCTACTTTTAGTTTTGTATGTTGATGATTTTCCAATCATTGGTTGCTCGACTTCAACGATTGATGCAGTCAAGAGGATTCTTCATGACAAGTTTTTGATGATGGACATGGGTCCGCAAAACTTCTTCCTTGGACTTGAGATCAATCAAGATGCATCAGGAATCAAATTGTCTCAAGCCAAGTATGCACAAGATCTCCTTGAGAGATTTCACATGATAGACTGCAAGTCTTCTCCGACTCCTTTCCTATCAGGACTCAAACTTGAGGATGGCAGGGAGACTCCACTGGTTGATAGCACACTGTATAGACAACTAGTGGGGAGCGTGTTGTATCTCACACACTCCAGACCAGACCTCTCATATGCAGTTGGTGCAGTTTCAAGGTTCATGCAGGAGCCACATAAGCTACATTGGAAAGTTGCAAAGCATATCCTTCGATACATATAGGGCACCATCACCTTTGGGATTCATTATGCAAAAGATTCTACATTAGATCTCCTTGGTTTTACTGATTCCGAATGGGCTGGTGATAGCATTGATTGTAAGTCCACATCTGGTTACTCACTCAGTCTTGGTTCTAGGCCTATCTGTTGGTCGAGCAAGAAGCAAACTACCATTGCTCTATCTTCAGTCGAGAAAGAGTACAGAGGGGTAGTTAACATAACCATTCATGCTATGTGGCTACGACATTTTCTCACCGAGTTGGGAATTCAGTTTCATCAGTCAATCATCATCTGGTGTGACAACCAGAGCACTCTGAAGTTCTACAGAGATCTAGTTCAGAGGTAGCGAATGAAGCACATCGATATCTACATGCACTACATCCGAGACTTAGTACACGAGGGGATCATCGACTTACAGTTCTGTCCTTCAATAGAATAGACAACATCCATCTTCACCAAGACCTTCACTGAGCAAGAATTCCATTCTCTGCAAGGTCGTCTTGGAGTGAAGGACACAGTTGCCTAACAACTGTAGT
>CBVK0100799738.1:0-10674 GCA_900067695.1 Picea abies
AGGAAGGAGAGGTTCCCAAGGGGAACATACAACAAGCTGAAGATGAAAAAGATTGGACCGTGCAAGGTCATAAGGAAATTTGGGACAAACGCATATGAAATTGAATTACCCGATGGGGTTGGAATCTCACCAATATTCAATATCGCATATTTGTACCCTTATAGAGATGAAGAATAAGGAGCAGAAGATAAACAAGAAAAGATTCAATGGACAAAACAAATGGATGTAGGTGAAAATTCACAGATGGAAAGCATAATTGACAAGAGGATTAGAAAAAAGACCAGGAGAAAAGAGCATTTTGAATACTTGGTCAAATGGAAAGGACATCCAGTTGAAGATGCTAGTTGGGAGGATGAAACAACAATTCAAAAGCATGGACAAACAGTGAAGGAACTCATGAACAGGAGTTCATGAAAATTTTCAAGCAAGGGAGTATGATGCAAGAACATCGTATAAAGCCAAAGACATGCGCCTAACCAAAAGGGACGGCTAGAAAAGCACCAGCACACATTTTGAAGTTTTTTAAAGATTTATGAATAAACATTAATGTAAAAGATAGGGAAACGCACTTACTTTTGTGTTTTGGATATTGTACACAGATCTTGAGTGTTTCTCTCATCTGTCGAATGTAGAGGCATTTATGCGTAATGAATGTAAGTAGGTAGATTTAATTTAATAGATTAGACAGTTTTAGGAGTGTAGGAGGTAGGAGGGAAAACAGATGATAGACACCCTCAACCCTTGTATCAATGTAACATATTTCAAAATTCATAAGTTGTAGAGCTGCGGAGAGGAATATAGGAGGACATAGAATTTTATGCATTTTTAGTTGCTATTGGCCATGTACAGGAGCACTGGATTCAATAGAAGAAAGATTTGATTCCAATCTATGGTTTTGTTATGGTTGTTGGAACCACCTATTAAATGGTATGTTGCAGGCTTGTTTTCATTCTCTGTGTGTATTCTATTTCAATGACTATGTGTGTGTATGCTCTAGAATTCTATGTTGAATGCTTGAATTCTAGATAAGGGTGAATACGTTTCAGTTGTTTCTCTTTCTGAGAACTCCTGCAAAGAGTGCAGTGGAGGGTTAGCAAGGAGTGCGTCGACCAAGTTCCATGTTTCATCTCAAAACCCTCAAAGGAGATTCAAATTGTGTCTTTACAGGAATAGAGTGCTAGCAGAGCACAAAGTCGTGCAAGGTGTGTGCAGGCCGGGTGGAGTCTTGTATTTTACAAATCCAAGAGAGAAATTGGGAGACTGTTGTCGCAAGGAGTGCATGGAGTCAAAGACCCTAAATAACCAGAGGTTATTTGAAAAGTTACCACAAGGAGTGCGTACAGGGACCCTTTTGGGAGGCTTTGAGTTTGCGAGTGGAAGGTCAGGAGGGTTAGAACCTCTCAATTGTCCCAAAGGGAGACAAAGGTTGAATTGGTTCACAGGAGTTAAGTTATGGAGGAAGGATGCCAAGTCATTTGGCTAGAAGTCCTTGAGAAGTTGAATCGGACGGTTGAATCGCTTCAAGAGGAAGTTTCGAAATCTCGTGAACCATTGGATCTCTTAGAACAACGAAGAGATTAGGACTGAGTGTCTTTTCAACACCCATAAGCTCAGGAGGAGTAGTGACAGGACTGAGTGTCTTTTCAACACCCATAAGCTCAGGAGGAGTAGTGACCGTCAGATCCGTATCAACAAGAACCGTTAATCTCATATGTGAATTCACGTATCAGAATTCAGAGAATCAAGTGACCAGTGGGTTGGGTCAAGTGTAGTATATTTTCGATTGGCGAAATCCTGATACAGCCAGGACCATTGGATCGAGGGAGGCACACAACCGTCGATCTCGCTGAAGTACAATTTCGGAGCTGGGGATCCATAGAGGAAGAGGAATGGTTGTTGGTTTCCCTCTTGAGTCGAAAAAGTCAGAAAATCCATGTGGACAAGTGGAAGGAACTCACCCCGTAAGTAGAGTAAAGTAGAAGTGATAGGTGGTGTGCACCCATCACTTTGGGTAGAGTCAACCTTCGTTGATGGACCACGTTTTGGGGGATTCACAAGGGAAGGTCACGAGAAGTTGGTGCTCCAACTCGCGAAGTCGCGAGTTACGAAAGGTGCTTGCCTAAGGATTGGTTGTGGTCCTATAGGAAAAGGGGCTGAAGAGAGGGGATTACACCTTAGCCCATTTGTATTTCACATTTTGGTTATTGCCAAGGGCCAGGGCATAGTATTCTAAATGCCCCAACTCATGAGACCCAAAATATTTTTCGGGCTTAGGCAAAGAGTTTAATTAACCCTTGTCAAGGTTTAGAGAAGATCCTGCACGAATCTCGGCTTGAGGGCAAGAGGTCTGCACCAGAAAGGTAGGAATAAAAGTATCACGTTATGAATAGATTTAGAAAAATGTTGGAATTCGATGGCTGATTTCCACAAGTTTATTTCCATGTCGATGTTTGGGGAGAAAACCTTTAAGGTTCTATCTATACATTTGGCTTCTTGGATAGTTGCATTTCCAAATATGAGGTGTTATCCATAAAAATAGTGTTTGTTATGTATAATCCATCGACAATTTTAATCCCCTTAGGCCCTCCAACCACATACTCATGGTGTATATGCCAACTTAGATATTTTGCGATGATGGAAAATAAAAGAAAGGATACTAGTGTAGCCTTGTCGAAGACCCTAGGATGTAAATAAAAAGGGGGTGGTTGAGCCATTGACTAGGATCACATAGGTTATGTATTGGTGGCATTCCTCAACCCAAATTATGAATTCAAGGCTAAAACCTACTTGTGTAAGAATAAGTCTCAAGTAAATCAAATTTTCTTTGTTGAAATACTTGGAGTGGTGAATCTCTGAGGAGAAAGGTATATCTATATTTGTTCTTTATGTTATGTATTGACCCCTGGGCTAATCCAATGGCATCTTGAATTTTCTAGTTTTCAAGAAAAATAAACTATTGATTTAAGAATGTGAGGCTAAAACTTACCTGTGTGAGAACAAGTCTCAAGTAAATCTAGTTTGCTTTGTTGAAAAAATTGGAGTTGTGAATCTTTAGGAGAAACGAAGATATATATTTTTTCTTGATGGAATGTATTTCCATATAGGATATTCCAATGGCATATTTAATTTTGTAGTTGTCAAGAAAACTAAACTATTGATGGGATATATGGGTAGAGATGATAGGTTTGAGATTGGAAACTACAATTTTTTATATTATTTTGTATATGCAATTAGAAAAATATATTAGACGGTAATGCTCAAAATAAGAAGGGTTAAGTATCATCCTTCATAATATAAGTAATGCATGTATTATTAATGGAGCGTGTATTTTACCTAAGAATTATGATTCCTCCACCATTATGAACAATTCCTTGGCTATGAGCTCCCAGAAAACTAGGTAGAAATTTGTGAGCCATCCATCTAGCATGTGGTCCTTTTTCAATTGGAATGATTCCAAGATTTCTAGTATCTCCACTTTTTTTATAGGCTTCATCAAATCTTCATTTTGTACATCATCTAGGCATCCATCAAAAAAGGAGATAGATGCCATGATTTCTAGATGTTTTCTCTTGGGTTCTATGAGTATAATTTTTTATAATGAACCTCAATAGTGCAAGTATTGTGTTGAATTCCATGCATTATGACAATTTCCATCAAATATTTTTCATATAGTGTTATTTTTTCTTCAAAAAAATGTCTCGCAATCGAAATTTTTGGTTTTTTAATTGCACCCTTTGTCAGCCAAGTTATTCTACTCTTTATGTGTCATTTGGCCTCTTGTCATTCCCTTAATATGGATTGGATCACCTCTTCATGTAAATCTTCTTGTTGTAAGTTCCATAGGGTGTAGTGATCCTTAGATCCTCAACATTTAATAGATCCACATATGTTTACTTGAAAGGGGTTTCTTCCCAATCCTTGGAAAGAATTTTAACCTTCATAAGGTTCCTTGGAAAGATAGACATTGTGAGTTCCTCTTGTTCTAATGATATTTCAACCCAGTTTTGCTTTATGAGTTCCTAAAATCCTCATGTGAGAGCTAGTGTGGGTTGAATTTAAATGAGGATGGGGGTTTCTTTTCACCAATGGATAATTCAAGTAGTATGTGGTTGTGATTAGATAGAGCCTCCTTAAAGGTTGAAGCTCTATATGTACCAAATCTCATTATTAATTCCTCCTTAATAAAAACCCTACCAAGTTGCTTTGAGATGCCATTTTGACCAATGTTGTGATTTGTCTAGAGAGTTTGTATATTTAGAGGCTCTGCATCTACCAAGTGGCTTCATTCCATAATATGTACAAAATAGTTTTCTATTGGATTATATTTATCATGTGTACACTATATTTTATATGTGACAATTAATGAATTTGAAATCATCCCCCCTTTTCTAGATGCAGAAAATAGACCCAATAATTGGGCAGAAAATAAGGTACCTTCTACTAGCAATATGGGGCCTTAGTTTGTAAGAGGATGGCTAGCACCAATGCATGTGATCACATTTCTCTTAGGGTGGGTTATCTCCTCTAGACACCCCATAATGTATCTTGAAATTAAGCTTAGTATATACTGGTAGTCACTAATTATCTAACTAAATGGATAGAAACATGACCACTCAAAGATAAGACAACGTAGAGTACGCCAATGTGGTTGTTGTTGGTTGGGTCCTCCCCTGTTGCTCTAAACCCTTCTTGTTTCATATATCCCAAGCAAGGTAAATCTTGGCCATGGTTGAGGTTTGTTTCTTGGTTAGGCCAGATGCACACCCACCTAGTGCTTTTAGAAATCTTCAACTAGAAAAGGAAGAAATTGAAAAAAATACCAGTTTTGGCGGTGACATGTTAGTCCTAGTCCTTCTTTGTCTTTGACACTCCTTCTCCTTCTCTATCTATGTCTCCTTATTCTTCTTCATCTTGGACTAGATCCTTCTCCTTCTTGGCCTAGCTCCTTCTCCTTCTCGTAGGTCCTCCTCCTTCTCGGTCTTTGTCTCTGCTCGACGCTTGTCTCTTGGAATGATGCGGGCTTATCCTTCTCTGTTTTTTTTAATTAATATATATTATAAAATTTATTTATATATAATTGACGACAATGACATTGAAATTGACAATGACTTTGATGACAATGACGATGATGATGAAGAGTAGGACGTTGACAGTGTTCATTACTGGTGGTTACAATGGCGATGAAGATGATGTTGATGACAATAAGGAGTGTGTCATTTCTGAATTGGGAGTGGTTAATTGCCTTCAACCCTCTCACTATTTTAATTCCCATTAGGTTCCCAGAAATTTTCCATAATTGGTTGAGAGGACAAATTGTGTCCCTAGTTGTTATTGCCTCTCTCTTTTCATTAATAGTTTTGTGGCCACTTTTTTGTTGTGATTTTTCCATTTATCCCTTCTCATCCTCTTGATGATGAACATTGATTCTTATTCTTTGTCACCATACCACTAAATAAGGGCTATAGGCTAAAAGGGGTAGGAGAGGATGATAAACAAATAGTTAATGATAGGGGAGAAAGCTAAGAGACAAATTCCTCAAAAACTAAAGGTGAAGCCAATGAGCAAGGGAGAGGGGATAGGATATACATGTGGGAGGGGAAGGATCCAAAGAGGAGTATGGAGGAGTATTAGTTATGGTTAGGTTGGATTAGGTTAGGTTACATCGTGTTGGTCACTTTATATCATATTTATAATAAAGGATATTCATATGTATAGGAATATGTTCTTGTATAGGATGAAGGGTTGTCCTCCTTTGGGATTAAATCTAAGAAGGAGGATTTTATTCCTCCCCCCGATTTTATTTCCTAAGCAAGAAAGAGAAAGGGAAATTCCTCTTAACCATGAAAATTTTCAAGGTAGAAATGATGGAAAGGGAGAATAAGCCATGCATATTTCATAGTAAACATGGATGCTACCTTGAGTGTGAAGCTACAAATGAAACAAAAATTCCATGAGCACCTTAATATCCAAACTTGGAATTTAATGGTAGCATTGATAACGGTGGCAATGGAGAGAAGATAAGGGTTGATATTACATATGAGCATCTAATGAAAAGTGCATATTTGGCATTCAAAGATAAATGTAATTTTTTTTCTACACATATTGTTGAGTCCAAAGGCCATGAATAATTTGTTCTTCATGAAGATCCAATTATAGCGTGGATGTAGAAAGTTTACCAAAAATAAGAAAAACAAATAAAATATAGGAAATGGGTAATTTGTTACCTTCCAAATTCTAATGACATCTAGAATCCCATCAGCCCTCTTAATGCATGGTTCTCATAGCCTTATCAAATTGCATACATGATTCCATTGGAGGTGCCATGTCATCTAACATACCCACTTTCCAGTTAGGTTAGGTGGGTAGGTTTTCCATTTTTCTTAGTCAATTCCCTACATTTTCCTTTCAATATTTCTAGCATTTAGTTTATGTTTAGGATTATTTCCAACAAGATATTGTGTTGTCATAAAACATAAAATATAAGAAGAAGCAATTTTTTGACTCCAAAGTACAATTATTAAGGCATTGGTTTACTCTACCTAGAGTCTAGTTCTTGGAACCTCACAAGGAAGAGCCATCCCACAAAAGGATCTGTTGTTGTCACCTAAAAAGGGTCACTACCCAAAATTGGCCTTTTTACCTATGGGGCCCACCTCGGGCCAAATTTTGAAAATCAACTAAATAATATATTTGAATGTAGGAAGTGGATCACACATGTTTATTGGGGTCATTAATCATGTTGGAGCTAACATAACCCAATTCAAAATTGTAAAAGTATCAAAAGTTGTTTTGTCCCATGGCGCCTACCTTAGGTGAAATTGTGTTTTCAAGACAAATGATTAATTCAAGTGTAGAAAGTGGTTGAGATGGGTTTTTTAAGGTCACTAGTCATATTGGGACTAACATAATCTGATTCAAAGTTGAAGAAGTATGACATTGCAACATTAAAAAAACTCCCACTAGGATGCCAAGTTTTCCATTCTACTTTATAAAGTACATGAGAAATGCATCAAAAGATATTGTGCATATTGTCTTTGCAAATCCCTCTATGTATTCTATATCCATCATTCTATGGAATTAAAATCAGAGTTATTATGCCCAACATGTCCCTATTTTTTTCCAAGGACCCATGGAAAAGGAGTTTGTGGCCGAGTTCAAAAAGGGGTTTTATGTGTTTAGAATTTTGGCCACTCTAATCATTTATAACTTATCATTTCTCACATTCTTCCATAATCCTTTATCCACATCCTTATCCATCCACATTCCCATTTCTTTGCATTTCACCTTCCTCTTTATTCCTCCACATCCCTTATCCTCCACATCACATTCTTCTGCATCCACCTTTCTCCTATTATCCCTCCCTCTACATCCCTTATTCTTTCTACATTCCCATCTCCACACCTCCACGTCCTTTTCCAACATGGAAAGTAGATATGTGAAGAAACCCACCTCTTCATTACCCTAATATTCCATCTCTACATCCACAATATATCCTTAGTTTTTCCCCACTTACCTTGCACACTTCCTAATGAAAACTCAACCTATCACAACATGACACATGGAAAGAAGCACAACATGACACATGGTAAGTAGGTGGGAACATGGCATGGTGACACTTAGTAGGCAAGATTTGACTATGATGGTTGGATAGTGACATGGCATTCATGGACCAATTGATGGAGCTTTCTAGCCTTAGTGTTGGAACATTCAAAGCAAAAATTTACAATTCAAATGAATATGGTCATGGGGTGCTCGTCATTTCTAGTCCGAACGACAATAGTGGGGATGGACTTGGGGTTGGGAAGCACCTTTATCATTTTGGATATATGTCATTTTTTTGATATATAGAGCACATGAATAAACCTCTTTATCGCTAACTTGTTACTTATCTAGGGCACTTGCTATTCCACTCTTGTCACTCGAGGAGTTACCAATAGAACTGGCCAACAATTTTGATATTGTCATGGATGCAATGTTTGGGTTTTAACTCAGAAAATTTGTAGAATACGTGTGATTTTGTTTGTAGATATTCCTACAAGATGGCATGTTGAAAAAGGAGACATTGAAGGGATATGACTCAAACCAAATACGTTGGTAATGTGGTGTATGTGTGCATTGGAAATTCCCTATAATTTGATGTAACATCTCTTTGAGAGAACTATGTTTCTCCAAATTTCCCTAGGGATAATAGAGTAAATGTCGCAATTGAAGCCTAGTACTTTGCCTCTACTCTATTTCCACAAATCGATTCATTCATCAACTGATTAGCAAATGGATGGTGGAAGAAAAGACTAACAAAGATTATCTAATTTCCCATAGGACCTTGCATCATTTGAATGGGAGGGGGTTTCCTCAGTTTTCACACCTCAAGAATGGCCCACAACAAATCGAAAAAATTAATCAATGATCTAGTTAATCTTGTAGGGGATGAGGTTTTGGGTAGTAGTCTAAAATCCACCTGTCATGAAAGGTGGATAACTCCATATAACAACTAAGATTTGATCGTGAGGTATATCCTCCATTTACAAATAATTGTGGCCACAAGTCACCCTACAAGGCCTATGTTATATTTCATATACAATGGTGTATGAGAGGGCCTATGGTGGTGAAAATGTGGACCAATGGATTCAAGGTGATGTGTCCATGGGACCATCATAACTCAAAGGTTTGAAGTCTCATGAATGGAAAGGTTGTATTACTTTATAATCAAAGTCTCATGATAAGAATCAATGTCCTCTCCCACTTTAAACCAATGAATGCCTATAAGTTCTAATGGATCCCCTTTGGGTTATTTTTTTAGTCACCATCAAAATGTTCAATTTGAAATTCAAAATTCCATATTATAAAGCATTTTTTTATATAAAGTGACTTTGGAGTAGCATGAAAATCAAACTTTATTTTATAAGAGGCACGAAAGGTTTTTTGTTTCTAACCCACTCTGTGTCATAAAGAGGGATATAACAAAATTAAAAAGGGAACAAATCACCAAAACAACATTATGGACCATGAATTTAAATAAAGAAGAGGTAGTTAGAAAATGTGGGGACCTCACTGGTTCGTAAGAGATGCCTTACAAACCTAATTTTTGGCTAAGTTTTCTCCTAGCAATTTATAAGGGATATTATTTTTCTCATTTAAAAGGGTCAAAGGTTCAAATCAACTGCAAAGGTGGGTGAAATAGAGAAAAGAGGTGATCATAAATTGAATATTTTCCTAGAGCATTACTATTCTTGTAGAAGCAAGTGATAAACAATAGTTCAGTGTCAGGTTAATTGTGCCATTTTAGAAAGAGGTTGAGATGTTTGAAATCTACACTCTTGAAGATTCCTTTCAAAAGGATAAGTTATCACATGATATTAATAATTGGTGGAAGTGTAACAATGCTTTTGGCACTAATTTTAGTCAAAATAAGAAGGCCATTGTAAAATATTGCACGGCCATGACGATGAATATATAGAAAGTTCCATGCATGACATTAAACCAAGAAAGTTCAAATGAAATGAGGATGAGATTGGATATATAGATTGGGTGTGTGAGTCATATTTGGGTTTGTAAACCCTCCCATGTCGTCAAGGAATGTGAATAGTCTATCCATGTCAAATTTCAGTGCATAAAGAAACAATTTGAAAAAAATTCAATGTTGGCCCCATTCACAGGTCACTATTCCCCATGTCTAGTCCTAATTCAATGTATTTTAGTTGTTTCTTTTAAAATTTGTTCAAGACACACGTCCCCACATATAGTACTACAAGGGAATGCAATAACATCAAAAACTAAGAACTTGATAAATTGCACAAGCTTCATTAGTTATGTCTTGTCTTTGTTTTTTGCTCTCATCTAACTACTTTTTTTCTCCACAAAGAATATTAGTACGAAATCATTATTTAAATACAAAATGTCATCTAGCGTCTTCTTCTTGCCAACAAAATCATGGGCCAAAGTCCCATGTTTTCAAACAGTTTTGATGAAGATGCTATAACAATGACGAACATCATGTTCATCGAAACTGCATTGTAGCAATACTATGACAACAATGATGAGATTTATTGATCATTCCAAGTGGTAGTGGATTCCTGTTTGCATGAGTTTGATGGCAGTTCTCAAAGAACTTTCACAACTGAGAATCCTTCACAACTACATTTGAACCCAAAATCCAATGGCATCCTTCGACGCCACCAAAAAAATTGGCCTTGTCGTCGGATTTTACCATTAAAATTTGTATTTTTCTTGTTTGTTTTTTGAATTGTCCTCGACGATCGTCGGATATTCGATTATTTGAACCATATTCAACGTTATAATGTGGTAGGACAATGTTGGTGGCTATTTTTTACCATGTCCAAAGTCATTTCCATGTATCTGACATGTGAAACACTATAATTCTTGGACGAGTTTAGTGGCACACTTGGAAAAAGTGGTTGATAAAAGTGGCATATGTTTCCAACAATATAGGGCAAGTCATCTTAGTGTGATAATGAAGAATCATGTTATGGTTTTCTGAGTTAGTAATGAAGTAGTCATTAGGTATGTTTACTTATACTTAGGTGTAATTAGTCATAATTGGTTCCACTATAGTCATCCTTTATAGAAAGAGGGTAGGTCAAGAGGATAAAGATACAACTAAAAGAAAAAAGACTCAATTGAGAAAGATTTCAATGACATAAGGATGCCACCAAA
>CBVK0100799739.1:0-10674 GCA_900067695.1 Picea abies
ATTTTTGAAAAAGTTATTACAGTTCTTTTTGGATATGTGTGGGAGGTCAAGAATCTGCTTACCATATAAGATCCTTCGATATCTGGATAGATAATGCAATTAATTGTGTAGTTGTGATGGCCAAACTTTTTAAATTACTGGGCAACCAAGTCCAGCAAACTTATTTATGAAGGGCCATGAATTTTTGAAAACTTCATTACAGTACTCTTCGGATATGTGTGGGAGGTCAAGAATCTGCGTACCATTCAAGATCCTTCGATATCTGGATAGATAATGCAATTAATTGTGCAGTTGTGACTCCTCACTACTGAAGACTTTCTCATGGCTCACATCTTAGCATTTCCAAGTTATTTGATTCTTGGCATACTCAGAATTTAGTTAGCAATGTTGTCGAGCACAATTTTTGAAAACGTCATTACAGTCCTATACGGATATGTGTGGGAGGTCAAGAATCTGCGTACCATCCACCATCCAAGATCATTCGATAACTAGATAGATAATGCAATTAATTGTGTAGTTGTGATTGTGATGGGAGTGTGGAGATATGAGTTTTTAATAAGCTAATATTATTTAAGTTGTTGAATGAGTAGAGCAGATTGACGCTAAATGGGCACTTCTTTCCTTGCAGATTGTATAGGGTGAGAAGTTAATATAACTTAAACATAAAAGAGTTTATGTTTTTATATTCTAGTTGATCTTTGTGGGTCACATGTCATAGTAAGATTAATTTTTTTTTATTTCTTATTATAATTGATCTTTGTAAGTTAGTAGTGTTAGTACAAATATGAACAAAGAATACTTAATGTAATAGTTAGAATACTTAATGTAATAGTTTTGATGGGATACAACACCACACAAAGAGGTTTAATGTGCTTATTGCCCTTAACCAAAAAATCGAGATTTATTATGTAATGCATTTTACGTTTATAAATCATAAATGCATTTTATATAATGCATGATGTATGTTAATAAGATTAACATCATGACAGATATAATTATTGCAACCTCATTATTGAAATTTTATGAGAGTAGGCTTTGAAATTAGTCTTGACTTGACATTACCAGGGATCATGATGAATGAAAAGGCCTTTTAGGAAAGAAAGTGTGCCTGAGCTACCCACAACCCTTTACTCTAGCCAATGCAGACCAATATGTATCCATACTACTGTATTCACTACGGTCTACCATTCGTGAGTTGGGATAACTTACAGCTTACAGGGGAGAAGAGGCGAGTTGCGAAAGAGTGGCTGAAAGTAGGGTTAGGATTTGGGAGGTGTCAAAACGAGGCTTCTTCCACGTTCTTTCCTATTAATCATTCTTTTTGTATTTGGTTTTATAGTGAATAGAAGAAAACTTGAATATTGGATTTCAATTTTATGTTCTTGAAAAAATTTAAGTATTTATTCTATTCATTGGTATTTTAATGTAGTAGGCATGTATTTTTCTTCTGTTTTGAATATGAATACCCAATTTTTATAATTTTCAAATTTAGTTGTATTGATTGGTATTGGATGTTATTTCATTGGTTTGAAAAATTGTTATAATTTTCAAATTTAGTTGTATTGATTGGTATTCGATGTTATTGATTGGTTTGAAAGAATCTTTTCTTTCAAACCACTTGTTCTTATGGTTTGTGAATTAATATTTAATTGATCTAATCTTTTGTTTTCATTTTATTGATTGGTATTTAATATTTCTAACTTCTAAATGTTTTATTGGTGTGGTTGTTTTGTTTTAAAAAGTAAGTAAATTTCAAAATCAACATTAACTTCACATAATTATTGAAGAATAAATTTTAAATCAATGCTATTATTAAAGGTTTAATTTATTATCAAAATATTTCATAGACAATTTATTTGACCCTTAAAGATGAATCCAAATTCCAACCCTGATGATAAGTAAAGCGTTTACTATAATCAAACAAAACCTGATGATAAGATATGTCCCACTTTAATAATTCCATTTGGCCGATGTTGTAGATACAGGTTGGATTCTCTTACCCCCTCGATTACTATAAAGCGAACTGAATCGAAGCAGCTTTGCTATAGAAATTTGCAGGCACAATAAGAAGTTGGAGTTGAGTACTAAGAGTATCTTGGTCTATACAGTTTGGGAAAACTACTTCCCCATGTGTTTGGATTTTATTTAACAATGGACTTATTGAGGGAAAGTGGATATGTTATGCACTTGTTAGTTTGCTGGTTGGGATGCCTTTGTGTTCTTGCATTTGGACAGTTAAGTGAAGATTTAACAGGTTCTGCTAATTTTCCATCTCTAGAACTCACATGCATAGCTGTTGAAAGTACTGACCACGAGTAGGGGAGAACTACAAGAATGTTCTGTCGTGATGTTGTCATTCCAGATGCCCATGCCCACTACTTCGATGAGGCAATTCATGAGCTATATGTCCAATCTTTATGATGTGGACTCCATCTTTCTGCAGTGTCTCCCTTTACAATATGTAGCAGTAACTGTAGATATGTGCACTGATACTTGCACAGAAAATCACGAGGGTGGATGCCGATGCATTGTATTTAATACAGTGGAAGATATCACAAGGATGCTTGTTCGTAGGATGCTCGGAACAGTGAAAAGACTGTCTGATTCTCTAACCCTACTCCTGTCTCTGCGCTGCCTGAGAAATGGCTGTCATGGCTGCAACCAGGGGTCGTTGCATGTGGAGAAAGGTAGATTGATAGAGGTTGACTCCAGGGTAAAATCCCCTGTTGCAGTCTGTGAAATACTTGATCTTAAATCCATCCATAAAGTGGGTACAAATAAGCTGATGAAACTTTTCAAGCCTGCCAATGAAGAATTCAGAGGAGGCGTAATCAGAGAAGGCAGAACCAACGTTTGTTCTGCCCTGGAAAATTACAAGAATCGGTATGGAAAATGCGATGCAGACGAAAATACAAGTTTGCTTCCTTAATTATAGTGCCGAGGTTGACAATAGTATTAATTACCCTTGTACTAACTTTCTAGCTCAAAGTCGATGGCTTCTCCAGCTGTTTGATCGTGTTTATGGTTGTGGAGCGTTATCTTCCAGGAATAAATTCTGACTTTAATCCCCATTTGTTTCTAAGCAGAGCCCGCGTCAAATCTAATACCAGCAAGACCAATGTATGCCAAGTGTTGTTCTTTAGACATGGTTTTCAATCATGGGTACACTTAGAGAGTTTACAGATTTCTGTGATCTACATTTGCGCTGTTAGTTGGATCGTGCTTGTTGCATTAGAAGGAGGCGCTAACCAATGGTATCATACGCATTCTATGGCACCCTCAAAACCTAGGATTGATGTGATATTTATAGGCATTTGTACTGCTATGGTCATGGATGCCTTTGATTTGAATTTTTCTTTGCAAGTCAGAAGAATGCCCGGTTTTAGGGGAAGCGATTATAGGAAAATTACTCTTAGGATTTGTGCGATCATTGTTTCAGAAATACTTTGCATTGTAGCCTGTAGCGCAATAGCGGGTGTTATGGATATACAAGCTTTTGGTAGATGGATATACAGTGCTTTGCAATGCCTAGTTTGGGTGAAATGGACAATAGGCCTCAATTTAAACTGTGGAATCCATCAATATTAGTGGACTATGGAAAACTGAACTGATGGTATGATAGTTGTGGACTGTACATTGTCTGTTCAGCAGTCTTGCTTAATGCAACTCTAGCAGGAGTTCGAGCCAGGTGGGAGTTTTCATTATGAGATTTACATATATTCGATGTACTACAAATTTGTGGATTTTGTAGCCAATGAATGATTAGTTTTGGCTCATTATATTTATTTATGACTAAGCTGTGTTATATTTAATTTAATTATAATTAATCATTTATAAATATAATTTGTTTAAAATTATGATTTTAATTTATTTAATTTATAAATAAAATATCTTATTTTTAATTAAATTTATTATTTTAATGATAATTAAAAATTTACAAAATTAATAGTTAATGTTAATATAAAATTTTAAAATATATATAATTTAGTTTGATAATACTGATTAATAAAATATAAATAATTAAAAATTAAAATTTTCATTATTATAAAAGAGAATATATTTTTTTTATTTTCTCAGAAATAAAAAGTTTCAATACTATTCATATTAAATCAAAAAAAACTTTCCAATACTTATTCTCTGAAATAGTCACACAATCACTCATAAGATATAGCTTCATCTATCATAATATGACATGATGATAAAAAAGGACTATCATATAGGAGGAATAGATAAATTACATACAAAGAAGAGAAAACAAAGTTTCGAAAACTGTAAGAAAACTATAACTTCATGGCAGTAAACTCACAGGGAAAGGTACAAAAACCTTAAGCAAAATTCTAAAAAAAATAACTTTATCAATCTACTTAAGAATCTAAACGCAAAATACGATATTTTATTTTAAATAAATATATAAAATCATATTAAAAAAAACTTATAAATTAAAATAACATAAATAACTCAGAAAACCCCTCTTTGGTATTTTGGTGGTGACTTTTACGTTTGAACAGTTTTAGGTTTTTCAGGACAACGACTGTAGTGAACGGGAATGAAGGATGCAAAAAAGATTTAAAATATATATTTTTTATTTTTAAATGTTTAAGTTTATCTTCTTTTTTTTTATTTTTTTTTTATTAATTGATTTAATTTATTATATAATTTGTTTTTTAATTTTTTTATTATTTTAATTTATTAAGAAAAATGATTATTTACTTTTTCAAATCTCATTATTTATTTAAGTTTAAATTCATTTTCCTTACTTCTAATTTGTAGCACTTAAATGATGGATGCCATGATTCATTAACACATTCATTATATCCTATGATGGATTTACTTAACATCCATGTTTAATATGTTACATGATTCATTAACACATTCATTATATCTTATGATTGATTTACTTAACATCCATGTTTAATATGTTATTTTGAATTAATAAATATCATTTACACATACATAAAATAGTTAGATAGAATTATTTTGGAGAAAATCAATGGAAAAATTTTAAGATGCTTTTTCTTATTGAATTTTAGGGTATATATATTATAAGGAGACTCTTCAAGAGAAATTATATAAAACATTGTCTCTTACACAATATTCTCTTAATTTTCTTCAATGTGTATGTAATATCTTTCTATTTAAATATATTATTTTTTGTAAATATTATTTTAAATTTATTTCATTTTATTTGAGAATCCAGTTACAAAAGAGTAATTAATTCATTATTTCATGGGAGAGTGAAAAGGGATAAAAAAACATCAAAGTAAATATTGTCCATGAAGACAAGTGTAAACTTACTCCCAAAGATGTGGGATGTGAGGGAACAAGCTATCACAAAGTTATGACAAGAAGATCAGTCACTAATAAGACTAACTTGAAAAAGACCTAGGCAAGGTATTTATTCTCCTGGTAACACAAGAGGAGAAACAAGTATAGAGGCAAGACACTATTGAGTACTTGGGTGCAGGATTTGAACTTGACGGTTCTCATAAATAATCAAGTTTTGTTTTACCTAGAAAAGGTTATTGAAATATTTATCCCCTATGGAATAATGAATTAGGCTCATAGGTGACAGGAGCAAGTAACTTGATTTCTCTTGTCTATGGATGGGAGGAATTGGATTCTCTCTTTAGTTTGTCCTCAATTTGAAACAGATTCAAATATGTTATTCTTGTCTATTTTTACCAATTAGTAAAAAAAAGATAATATTGTTAGAAAATATTTATTATACATATTGTAGAACTTGTTTATTTTTATCAGCAACAAAATAGATGAAAGTATTAGAAAATATCTTCTCTATATAGTTTAGAACTAGTTTCATATTATAATCTTGCTTATATTTATCAGTGGTAAAAGAAAGATCATGGGATCAAAAAGAAAATTACTATAATATTTCTATATTTTGCACTATTGTTTAGAGATTCAAGTTTATATAAATATGTACATGTAGTCTTTCAACAATGATCTTATGGTAGGTTGTGATGCTATAAAGTGACTATTTATACCTATAAAAAGATATATTTGAATATATTTTTTATCCATAGATTTAATGTAGAAAAAGAAAAATCATTAATGCTCAGGAAATGTGTATTCTTATTATATCATATTTTTTTAACATAGAAGGATAAATTAAAAATATTATAGAAATATGTGAAGAACTTTCTTTCCCTCCCTTTACAATTAAAGGGAAAAAAATTACTACTTTATGCCTTCATGGTTGTTGTTATACACTATTCTACTATATGTTAAAAAATTATTATTATATGTTTATGAAGATTCTAATAATATCATAAAGAGTAAATGCGTGTAAAGAAAAAAAATTACTACTTTATGCCTTCATGATTGTTATACAATATTCTAATATATGTTAAAATGTGTATTCTTATTGTATCATATTTTTTTAATATAGAAAGATATATTAGAGATATAGTATAGAAATATGTGAAAAACAATTGTTTCTCTTTCTTTCCCTTTACAACTGAAAAAAAAAAATTACTACTATATACCTTCATGGTTGCTGTTATACTATCCTGTAGAAAAATATAGCTTTTGTTATAGCACAAATAAAAGAAAAAAAATGGGTATAACAATAGTATATTTGTGTCAAAAGTAATGGATGTATAATATTTGACAATCTGGAATAATAGTAGTATTTGTTGAAGCTTGTTTTCAATATAGAGGAAAATTATTTAATGAAAAATCTTTGCAGAGAAAGTTAAAGCCATATAAACAAAGTGTTCTTCGATAGAATAAATACCAAATTGAATTATAAGACTTTAAATAAAAGAGTTCAAAGGGTTTTCTCCTCGAAAACCCTAAACTAGTGTGCAATTGCATGGAATAAAGAAAGGTATAAACAAACCTGGAATCGTTAGACCCTATACGACTCCATTAGTTGCATAACTAAACACCACTATTGATTTTCTATATATAATTTTAATTTTAATTTTAATTAAAAAATATTTATTTTATTTATTTTAAATTATATTTATGTAAAAATTATAAAAACCACATACTATTAAAAATTTTATTACAATATTCAAATTTTCATAAAAATTACATTAGGCATGATAATAAAATAAATTGTTGTATTCTACATATATCTTTATATCTTTGAAATCATATCTTTATTTAAAAAATATCCCTATACATTAAAATAAACATAAATAACTCCTAAAAACCTATCCTTCATCTTTAATATTAAGTGTAGAGTTGTAGATGAAAATAACTATAACTATAGACTTAGTTAACATAGAAGCAATTTAGGTTTTCCATTGATTTTGTTATATATATATATATATATATATATATAATTTTTTTTATTTTAAGATTTTTTTTTTTTATTAATTGATTTTGCTATATATATATAATTTTTTAATTTTAAGATTTTTTTGTTATTAATTGATTTAATTTTATATTCAAAATATGTAGATTTTTTTTTTTTTAAACAGGTTACCTTTTAATTTGGTTTTTTAGAAAAAATAATTATTGATTTTCTAAATTTTGTTATTTATTTACTTTCCTTATGTAATCATTCAAACTATGGCAATTAATATTATTTGTTTAATTTATATGTCTTTTACTTTTAATATATTATTCCAAATTAATTTTTGATATTAATTTAACGAAAAAACTTGGTGTAATAAGCATCAATTACATATAAAATAGTTAGATACAAAGTTATCTTAGAGAAATTCAAGGTAAGAAAACTCTAGTTCGAAATGGCTTGCTTATTTTTTATTGAATCTTAGGGTAAATAGATTACAAATGGGCTCTTCAAGGGATTTACACAATGCAAATCACTCAAATTATATAGTGTGATTCATCTTCTACTCCAATACAATAACCTTCACAAAATATGGTTTCATTAGAACCATTATATTGTACTAATTTTTTTGAATGTCTACTTCTTCATTAGTTCTTTTCTTTGTACAAGGGTTTAGTAACTCTCTAATGCACCATTACTGAAAAAAAATTATTGTATTTATTTTTCAAAAGAAAAGCCAACAACACCAAGAATCAATTACACATGCATCATAATTAGCAAGATCATCTTGGTTTCAAATTAATTTGTCTTTGAAAAAGGAAATTGTTATTGATCGGGCCTTCATAGTGCCTCAATGCCATGTATCCATTGGTCATCATGGTGTCAACATAAGTCATAGGCCACTCTTTCTTCTCATTGTTTGTTTCCATGGCGGAAACCATTGGCCATTCCTCGATGCTAAAGAAAATGACTCTTTGATACTATGAGCCCTCCCCACGATGCCTGATGAGATGAGAGTGGAATTATTTTGGGAGGAATACTGTATACCACCTTCAGAACTCTATTGGGATCCCAATTATTAATCCCTTTATAAAATCCTATGGCTATGCTATCCAAGGACTGACATCTCTAAAATTACCTAGTAGCTTGCACATATAATCCAATCTCCGAGGGATCAACGCTGTGAAAAGTAACTTTTCCCCAACCACATGTCAAATGATGTTGGAGAAAGATGTCTTGGGAGGATAAGAAAATCCCACACCACTAAAACTCAACAATACTACAATCTGCAAGTGTAATCAAACACTCAATGTAGGTAAAGTTCAAGAACTCTACACCAAATAAGATCATTGGAAATTTTCAGGCCTATAATTGGTGAAAGGAGATAATCCCCAATAAAATTATAGGTGACAACCTTTCCAAACCCATCACCTATACTAGTACTGGCGATGAACATTAAAGGAAATTTCCTTGCCTACTTTTAACCATCGGTTTCTTAACAAAACTCGCATGTTTTCAAATTCTTCAAGTTGATTTTTTTGTCGTTTCATGATAATTTCATATAGAAATATATGATGTGTTATTTTCTAATATCCAATAATTAAAAACATTGTTTGTAAGTCACATATACTAGTATTAGAAACTAAATAAACAATAATCCAAGAAAATTTCATTGTTAGTACAATTTTGTATAAAGGTATTGATGATGGTGTTATGAGAAATCTTACCCAATGGACAAGTTAAGATCCCCTTTAGACCAACACCCCTTCTTTGGTCCAAAGACATAAGTAAAAAAATGATTTCTACTTTCCTTATAGATCTAGTTCACTAGCCTATAGATAGAATGAGGAAGACTTACTTGTTTCCCGAAGTTTGTCCTCACTTCTCCAATTCCTTCAATGATCAAAGAGACCTTCAAGAGAAGGGGAAACCTTTCTAATTCTCCTAGATTTCATTAGATAAAAACTAGATCTATCTATAACCGATTTAACTTAAGCATAGACATTATCATAAAAATCATAATGAAAGGAATAGGCCAAGTTGATATTAAATGGAAAGACAAAAGAAGGAGCTTACAAGTCATGTTTGACAATGCAACAATCTTCTGCAAGCTCTCCTCGTCCAGCCCTTGAACGCAAGCCTTGAGATCAAAATGATGATACTAACATCTGAAATATTTCCCCTTTTTACCTTGGAATGCCTTCAATTTATAGGATTGGGAGGCTCAACCACCATGGACTATTTAGGTAAGTGGTTGAGGATATCTCTCCATGAGTTTGGATTTGATCCTAAGATAGAGCCATATGATAGGATTCAAGAAAAACCAACCTCATCTCTTCGGAGTTGGCCCTTAGAAAAAGGTGGGATTCTTCATATCTTCCTCTAACCAAACTGGCACCCCCTCTAAGTTAGAGATACAGTTCCAATGGAGCTCCCTCAACATGTCAAGCAGAGTGCTAACACTCCCTATACATGGACAGGGGGGGGCACCCTTCATAAATGCCCAAAAAATTGTCAAATTTCCAAGTAAATGACATGTTTCTGGCCTTGAAATGATGGGTTTCTTCCTCCAATATGACTTAGGGATCATGGAAAATGTTTTTCATGGTTTCAATGAGTTGCGACACTTGGAAAAGTACATGTGACACTTAGTAAGGTGCATACAGTACTTGAAAAAGTGCATGTGAAACTTAACAAGGTGCATACAACACTTGCGACACTTAGGGTGTGACACTTAAGTGTGGCATTGTAACACCATAGGTTTTGAACCCCCATTTTAAATAATGTATTGTTACAATGCTAAGAGGCCTGAGTGCCCAAACAATTATTTAAAGGGACAATATGCCCAATAAATGTAATGTTTTGATCATTATTAATAATAAACACATCGTTGGTTGTTAGATGGACAAGGACTAGAGTTATAGGGGGATATGATTCCACAAGAGAGGGGGATTGAGGGTATAAATGTTTATTTATGTGTTAATTACCTTTCTGCCTAAGGGAAGGGGATCAATTATGTGAGCTTCTTAGGGAAGGCCAGGAGGTTCTTGATTTCCCCACGAAAATACTTAAACCCATCCTTGGTCTCAGGAGGTTCTTGATTTCCCCACGAAAATACTTAAACCCATCCTTGGTCTTATTGTGGGGTTATTCATTGGCTTGTTCGCTCCGTCACCTCTGTGTTATCTTGTTTTTTCCCTCACACACTCCCATGCACGCACTTCCATACAATCACTTACCCATCCATTGATCCCTCCTCACCTACGTCTTGGCTTGGCAAAGCAAAAGGGAACCGAACTGCTGAAGAATTAGACACGAGATAGTTGGTTGTAATGATCACTGGTGCAATCCAGTCATAACCTGGGGCCTGCATGTCTGAGATGCGTTGTCCTATGCCCTTTTTTTCTCAC
>CBVK0100799740.1:0-10674 GCA_900067695.1 Picea abies
TGGAGGAAGAAGTAGAGAATACCATTAGATAATTCCATAAAGGTGACTATGGAGGACACCATTATTGGAAAACTACTGTGCACAAGATATTGAGGGATGGGTTCTATTTCCCTAGCATTTTTTCTGATGTCTAAAAAGAGGTTTCAAGATATCATGATTGCCAATTTTTTTATGGGAAGATAAAATTGCATCCTTTTCCCTTGAAGCCCATCTTTGTTGAAGCACATTTTAGACAATGGGGCATTAATTTCATAGGAGAAATTCATCCATAGTCCTCACCTCAACACAAGTGGATTCTGACAGCCACATATTACTTCACCAAGTGAATTGAGGCAGTTCCCACTAGGTAGACCACATATGCTATTATCATTTAGTTTTTGGAGAACAATATTTTTTCCAGGTTTTAGTGTCCAATCAAAATCATTACAGACAATACAACAACATTTAAGTCCAAAAAGATGGAGAAATTTTTCAATAACTACAATATAACTCTTGGCCACTCCACATATTATTACCCTCAAGGTAATGGGTTGGTTGGGTCATTGAATAAGAGATTAACCAGAATTATCAAAACATTGTTGCAAGATAACAAAAAAGCTTGGCACAAAAAGCTCATCCATGCACTATGGGGTGACATGATCACTCCAAAAAGATCTATTGCCACTTCACCCTTCCATATTGAAAAAATCTTGGCACAAAAAGCTCATCCATGCACTATGGGATGACATGATCACTCCAAAAAGATCTATTGCCACTTCACCCTTCCATATTGTTTATGGAACAGAGGCAATTTTTCCTACTTCATTAGTATTTCCAGTGATGAGGTTCTTATAGGTGTAGGATTCTGAAACAGATTCCACTCGAAGGAGAAAATATGAATTGATTAATGTCGAGCAAATAAGAGAAAAAACCTTCAACAATTCTCAGCTACACCAAGACAGGATTAAAAAGGATTTGACAGGCATACCAAGGAGGATAATTTCAAAGTGGGATACTTGGTATTGAGATGGGATGCCAGAAATGAAGACAGAGGAAAGCATGGGAAATTTTACCATCTATGGCTGGGACCTTTCAAAATTGTGGCGTACCATGGGAATAATGTCTATATGATATAGGAAAGTAATGGAGACATCGTTGGAGGAGGACCTGTGAATGGAAGGTTTCTCAAACATTATATCATTTAAAGGAACTATCACCCTTTCCATTCATTGTATATAACCATTTTGTTTTTCAATTGAAGCAATTGAAATTAAATCAATAGAACCGAAGCCCGAAGTGAAGGCCTTAAGTTATGTTGAGTAGATTTTGAGTTTTTTGAATAAGATGTTGGCAAATTTAGTTGCAGGAGTAAATCATATCCCAATGGGTAGGCACTCAGTCTGTCATTCTTTTCTACCTCGTTGGGAGGATAACATCCATAGTTGGAGCTCATGTTATCACCATAAAACAATTATGTGCGAAAATGAGTTTTCAAGACTTAGCAAGGTGCTAAAACAATGTGGAGGCATGAAAAAATATAGGACAAGGGAAATTCTAGTGGGACGACACAATAGGTCTCAGATCGCAAGCGCACTAGATCAATGGTCGGGGAGCGTTTTGGGGGGAGGAGTTGCATGGAAGATAATTCATGAAAGCAGGCTGAAAAGTAAACCATGGTTTTGGGTCGCGACCACCTAGCGCCACTGGGTACATTTCAATGAAATAAGTGGGTTTCCCCAAACCACTTCCTCATGCCCCTGAAATTGGGAAAGTATATAAAAGGGGTTATTTTCATTTATTTTACTTATTTTCGTTGGCACAACCACTCCATTCAAATTGAAGCTCAACAGTATGCCATGTTCACTCATTTTCTGCTTGTTTACAGGTATTATTCATCACCACCATGGAACCTATCATAATGTCAGTAGAAGAGAAAGACCCCGTGTCAAATGAAGAAGCCCTAATTGACCGAGATTCAAATGTGTTTGACAGTGAAATCACCATTTCTCCCATCTTCGTGTCCAGAGATAATCTGTTAGATAATGTAGGGAATCAGATAGCCTTCCTTGAAGTAGTCTAGGCCACTACAGTCCCTTACGTTGTTGAGGTCATGTTCCCTTTCCCTGAATTCATAGGTGGGTGCACAAAGAAGTATTCACAAGAAGAGATCTTTTTGTAAATAAGAAAGGGTCCGAGGTCCTGTGTAGGGTAGAGAGTTTGTCAATTCGAGGCACCCTCGACATACCAGAGTTCTTCTTTGTAGTGTCTGGACCGTTCAAGGAATAAAATATAATTAGGGTTTAGAGGGAGTGTCCATCATAAGTCAAATACCTATTCTTACATAAAATTTTCAAACCAGATCATCTTTCTGAAAGTCTGTCTTTGCTAATGAGTGTGAGTGTCATGGTTATTGAGGTACAATGGGTCTGTTCCTTGCTGAGTCAAATTTTAGGTCTAGATAATTACAACCATGTGTTCGAGGTCATGTTGGGTTTTATGTTAGCATTTTTTCAGTCAAAGTCTATTCCATTAGTCCATGTCAGCTTTGATCAATTCATAGATGATAATATCCACAAACATCTAGTGAATTTTTTATCACTAAGACATTTCAAATATTACACATACTTGCTGAAGATTTTCCTAGAAACAAATAAGAGATATTTTCCTGAAGCGACATTCATATCAAATGAATTTAAGAGAATCACATTGCTCATTTTCATCAACAAAGTCATGTCCAGGGTTTACAACCTGATTTTCAACACCAACCTACCAAGAGTCCTAGATGACATGAGGAGTTATTTACAGCCAAATCCAAAAAATAGGGTTGGGGACTAGATAATGTTAATGCATTCAACAGTGGTCTGGGTTTATGGTTGTCATGAATCCCCCTACCTTCTTCCTATTTTTTTGAAACCTAGAGTCTTTTCCCTTGAATTCATCAGAGATAGATCATTTCATAAAATTTCAAAAAGCTTCCAACCTCAAATTCCCTTTCATCATTGGACCCTTCATTGTCAAGACTAGATCATCCTTATCTCAGATCCATGCAAAGCTCAAGGATTTTGGATTTACACAGCTACAAGGAAAAAGATATGGTCCACATAACCTCATATCCAAGAGAAGATTGATGAACAAACAAGCCCCTTATGAGCATGAACATGTTGAGGGTTTTTACAAATTGGAAAATCTAGATGTTTGTGCTAATATGGAAGCAATCTTGCAGCTATCTCAAACACAACAAGTGGAGACAACCCTACAACAAGATCAAACACAAAAAACTCCTCAGAAGCTGATAGTTAAAGTCCCCAAAGTAAGTGTTTACAACAAGAGAAGCAGTTTAAAGGACCTGGGCACCAGTGATCAATAGACTTCCCATAAGAACATGAAGATCACACAATCCCCACAGATAGTGGATCTAGAGGAGGAAGAGCCTAAATAAAAAGTGAATATGGATATGGTGGAGAGTGGCACCAACACTATAGCGATTGAGAAAGGAAGCAATCTCAAAATTGAAGGTAGCACAAGAAATTTCAGCAACAAAAAGAACATCTTTGATAAGGCATATGGAGTAGCTTATCAATCTAAAGAAGATTTGGAAAACAAATATGCTAAGAACTTATTCAATAAAGTTGGAAGGGTATTTAAGGAAAGAAAAGGCATCCAACAGAGCTTGGAAAACTCAGGTCAAGAGGCTATAATCTGAAGGCCCTCAGGGAGTGAAATCATCATTGGATGAAAAGGCCAAGCTGATTCAAAGCTTGAAAAAGAAACTAAAAATATATTCCATAGATCATCCACAAACAACAGAACTGGATATTCTATAACATTAAAGGGAAGCATTTCAACAAGAGGCATTGAACTAAAAGGCCAAGGTATTACAACTAGAAAAAGAAAAGGTGAATTGGTCACAGGGAAAAAAGAACTAATAAACATGGATATAGTTGTACCTTCTACTGTAGAAGTTGGGCCAACCATTGAAGGACTTGTCTAGGCTATGTCACAAGTTAGCCTGAAGGTAGGAGAAATAAAAGGGTTAAAGGGAGACATAGAGAAATTGAAGCAGGAAATGAAAACAAAAGATGAAAGGATGGCTCAATTTCAAAAGGAGAATCAAGATTTGTAGGAAAGGATAGACAAGTTGAAAGTAAGATTAAGAGGAAAAGGATTGTTGCAAGGATCCAAACACATCATATGGTATTCTATAGTTGTTGAGGATGCCAATTTCAGAGTGTATTTAAACTTCATCAATGATAAAGACAGCATGACCATCACAACCAAGAGCAGGTGAATTGTTGTAAATGAGACCTTATCAAAGAAACCATCAAAGTGGGCCCAAAATTCCATAAACCTGCTAAACTCCATCCCTACTGCATAACTTCATACCATTGGGGTCAAAGATAGAACTACATTGATCATCTGGTCCATGAGGGTTATTTCCAAACATAACTTGCTAAAATCAATCCAAACTAAGGCCACACGGATGGAGCAAAGTATACAAGAATTCAAGGATATGTTTGAAGAATTGTTCATTAAAGGCCTCCCACCATTTTTGGATGGAAAAGGGAAACTATATGATCAAGAAGAATACAATTCTTGCCTCACTCAATGCAGAATGGATCACTCCAAGTTTGAAAACCTGGAGGAAAACTTGAAAGGAGAAACCCTAGTTGAACATTCGATTACAAATTTTGATATTTTGAATCAGTTCAAAACAGTGAAGATTGGACTACCAGTCATGACATATGCCTCCTGCATTGACTTGGAGATCCTAATCAAAGAAATGATAGACTATGATATCCCTTATGACTTGCAATGGAAGGAAATAATACAGCTGGTTAAAACAAAGTGCAGTTTTCCAGGGTCCAGCAAATGATGTCCAGGTGTCACTGAATATGGCAGATCAAACAGAATACCAGGACATAACAAGTGGCAAAAGAAAAAGTTGAAGCATTAGAGGAATGGACAATTGTATCATGAAATGTTTTCCTATTAATCATTATAGTCGGTTCTCATACCAAAACTGTCATTTGTAATCATTGTAATCAATTTTATAAGCTGAAACATTTCAGTTCAGCTATTGTAATCGGTTTCTAACTAAAGGAACTCGAATTGTATAAGTATTAGAAGTTCCAAATGTATTAATGTTGGCAGAAGTTTTCAGTTCAGCTATTGTAATCGGTTTCTAACTAAAGGAACTCGAATTGTATAAGTATTAGAAGTTCCAAATGTATTAATGTTGGCAGAAGTGCAAGGCAACAATTTTAGTTGTTCGGAACTCAATTTTAATTTTATGAAGCTAAATTGAACACATATGCAAAAGTCTTTGAAGTTTCCATGAAAAGATTCTAATGGTGGTGATATGAGTTTTGTCTCCTCTCTTTGTATGTATTTCCAGTATTTCTAATTTCATTTTCACTGTCTTATGTTTAAATTGGATAGTCAAAGGCCCATAATTCATCTTGTTATTCTCTTGGCTGAAGCAATTTAAACTATGTTAAGTTCTTCCTAACTAATTCAGAATTCATTTATTTAAGGCTCTGATGCAGTTACATGTTTTATTTTTCTTTCTACACTTTGCAAATTTACAAATTATAACTTAGATTTATTGCCTCATTTAGCCTTTATCCTCTGGATATTCCTATAGACAATTCAGTGTCTTCGTTCATTTTCAGAAGTTTGACTTCATAGCGCTAAGTGTCCCTCCCCTTCCTTGCCAACAAATTTATAAAAAAAAACCCAAAACAACAAAACCTAGTCATTGATTGTCAAAGAAACACCAAGTGACACGAGAGATCCCTCTCTGAGCTGAGTAGGCTAGTACCCATCTCTAAAGTTGGTTTGTAGGTTACCTGTGTCGTTTTTTTTATCAGCCGAAAAAATTTACAAAGTGCCAACACATGTGAAGTTTTGGACTTAGACGAATTTTTGACGTGGACTAATGGACTCAACCTTATATAGCAGCGAAGGTTTTGGAGGCTTGTGGAGCTACAGTCGGTGATTGAGGGGAGTTCGTGAGGAGATTTGGTTGCTTGGGGAAGATACAGTATACTTAGAACATGGTTGCAGTGAAGGATGTCGTTGGAAATGTATGGTTGGTTTCAAGCTCTTGCATTTTCTAAGTGTTGCAATGAGTTATTTGAAGGGAAGTTGGATGACTTGGTTTTTCAGGTGAAATCCATTTTCGTGGTGAAAACTAACATACTTGAGGGTGACTCAAGGTATACTCAAGTGATGCATACTTGAAGAATTCTAGTATAATTTGGGATTCCTTGATGAGGTGAATGTGTAGAGAGCTTGGGGTGACCTACTTGGACGATTCTTGTGGGGGACTTAGGAATATTTGGATGCAGTCGTGGAGGTGGCTTGAGGTATGTTGGACAAGTCGTTGCAGTGAAGTAGGTAATGAATTCTATATTGTCATGTTTGAGAGGGTGGGTGAGGTGCCCTGGTGTTTGGTGCCTTAGCTAGATTCATTGGGTCATGTGATGACTTGACAGTCACAACGACAATGCCAAAGGCGCTTGCAACAAGTGAAAGATGGTTTCATTCTAGGATACAGATGGAGTCAACAGAGAAGTCAACCAATAATTGTTGGCAGTCAACATGTATGGGAAGAATGCAGATCAAGTGACTTAGGTGGTGTTTTCTCGCCTTTGGTAGGGGACATTGGATGAGGCATAGTGCACCTTGGTGACAAACGATTGTGCGATGACTCGGAGATATGGCAGGGGTCGTTGGTTGATCTTGACAGATTATTGGCTCGAACGTGCCTAAGGCATGGAATTTCTTTGAGTCTCTTTGGAAAAAACATTGGGACATTTGAGGAATGTAGGCATCTTTTCCACACTCATCAAAAATGTTGAGTTGTGGAGAGGTGACTTGTTGAAAGGAGGATAGGTGAGGAATTTCCTTCGTTTGGAGGATTGTGTGGACAAGTAGATTGCAGCATGAAGAGATTACTTGGAAATGAGCGTTTCTATTGATTTGGGTAGAATGGTTGAGGGTGAAGCCTAACCATTCCAAGGCATAGAGAGGTACATGAAGCAACATGGGCGGGTGATGAAGTATTGGGGAAAAGACATTATGGACGTGCAATTATTAGTTCATATGGGAAGTTTTATATCCGAAGACATAGATGAAGATGAGGAGAATTAGACTAAGGAATCTAGACTTGTGAACTTGATCGTTGTTTGAGTCACAAGGGTAGATTTGGTTAGGCGTGCACATGCATGATGCTTTCCCTTGACTTTTTGCAGACTTGGATGTGAGGCGGATTGTGTGCAACAAATTGGCTAAATATTCCATGACAAGGATAGTGGAGTTAATTTGTCGCAGAAGACTTTATTTCGAGGTGAATTCATAGTGCAACAAGGTGAGGATAAACCTTTCCTTGATTTGATGGTTGTGTGGATGGAACGAATTGTGAAAGGAAGTGACAAGTTTGTGCATGGGGGTGTGCAATATCAATGAGAGTGATGGTTGGACATGTCATTCAACTAGTTCACAACTTAGGTGACAACAACAACATGACAAGGGGGTCAAGAGTACAAACGCACCAGTAGGTTCGAAGTGCAACACGTATACATTATGGAGGATCTCCTTGATGAAGATTAGACGATGTAAATAGTGGTAAAACAAAGGATGGACGTTTTCCTTAGTCTTTGGAGTTGGAAAAAGTGACAGAGATGTGACAGAAAAGACTAAGTTTGGGCATGAAGAAGTGCATTCTCATGAGTTGGGCAAGACGGTTGGACTAGCTACCCAATCAATGCAAATCATGGGAGATATTAGTGTGCAGAGACATGGCATAATTTGTTGAAGTATGGGCATAGCAAGAACATCACAAGAGTTGAACACTTCATCAAAATTTTGAAGTGAAGTGTGCAACAGCCAATTGTAGCAAGCAACGACAATAGAATTGAAACTGAACAACAACAAGGCAACAACATCACAGCAAGAGAGTGCAACAGATTTGGGTGACTTTCATACAATCCCTTTGTTTACTACTCTTAACAATCTGATCAAACTCAGTTTTCTTTGCTTTCAGGGAAAATGTACAAATTTGATCAATCGCTCCTTCCAACCAAGTATTCACCCTAAAACACATTCAATAATACATGAATGCATAAAATCTCAGCACACAGGAAATGGTGAATCTTCCTTTCATGAAAAAATGTGTACATACAACCAATAACCTTGATCTACCCTCGGTTGGCCTTATTTACATTGCTTGGCCAGCTGAAGTGAAGCTCCTCTTGCCCTCGAGTTTACATATTTGTGCATGGCATATGCTATTTTCAACACACTAACTAATTCCTACAAACTTGCAACTAATTCTAAATATAGAAGTTTCGACCCTATCTTAACTAATGACTCGTCAAAACAGATTATTATATTCCTACAGCTAAGCCTTAGATATTTTGATCCTCATCGAAGGTTGTAATAAATCAAGGACTTAGTTACAATGAGTAGTTACTCTATTGACACTCATCACTTAACTCGATGACTCATCATTTATAATTTACACTCACACCTATCTTGGAACCTTCTAAGACTAAATTTGTAAACCATGATAATTTACAATAATTTTACAATGAACACCTCCTTGGGTTGATTTCAAGACCCTAGGTATATTTCCTACAAACTTGCAACTAATTCTAAATATAGAAGTTTCGACCCTATCTTAACTAATGACTCGTCAAAACAGATTATTATATTCCTACAGCTAAGCCTTAGATATTTTGATCCTCATCGAAGGTTGTAATAAATCAAGGACTTAGTTACAATGAGTAGTTACTCTATTGACACTCATCACTTAACTCGATGACTCATCATTTATAATTTACACTCACACCTATCTTGGAACCTTCTAAGACTAAATTTGTAAACCATGATAATTTACAATAATTTTACAATGAACACCTCCTTGGGTTGATTTCAAGACCCTAGGTATATTAAATTTTATAATTTTTCAGTGAGAGAAAGATGCTCCTGCATCATGAGGCAAGTCGTGTGACTCTGTCGAAGTTGTAAACCAAGCTGGTAGTGCTCATATTGTCATTTTTTCGCAATAACAAAGACTTAATCGGGTGTTAGACACAGATTGTGTCACCTGCACTATATCTATGTTTCTCTAGTTTTTTTCATTGTTGTTCTCTTGGCTTCTCATGTTCATGGATGTATGATTAAATATGATTAAGTGTTAAATCTAGTAGTGAATGTCTAAGTATACAAGAGTTTCACTAGAGTAAGAGTGTGACTCATCGGTAGCCTAGAAGGGAGTATCGGTATTCTCTAGGTGAAGAGGCCTAGTCCAGACGAAGTAACCTTGGTATTGTCGAGCAACCAAGCGAGAAACATCACAGTGTTTAATTCCCACAAGAGGTGCAAGATCACAAGGCCTGATGTGGGGACATGAGACATATTACTTTGAGGAAAAAATGATCATTGAAAAATTTCACAAAGAGCTAGATGAGTTCTAAAGGCTAACCGATTTAAACCAAAGATAATGCTCTGCAAGGTCGTGGAACCTACCAAACCGATTTATCCATCAAACAAACCAAAAAAACATCGTTTGTAGATTTGAACTTTCTAACATGAAAAAAATAAACTTTATCATATTAATAATTGTGACAAAAAGTTTTAAGTTAAAAAGATAAAAAAAAATATGAAATATATTAAGTATATTTATTGCTAGATTAAAAAAAAAAAATAGATCTATATTACGATAACATAGATTCATGTTTCATAATTAAATTTAAAAAGTAATAAAAAATGTGCACTTACCATTTTTTGTAGAGGTATGTACCTTTACAAGCCCTTGAGAATTTTCTTTGTGAACGATGTTTGTTTTCCACAAGGATGGAAGGGTTGAAGAAAGGAAATTTATTCATAAAGGACCCTCGTAATTGTCAAACTGATAGGAAGAGATAGGTATGAAGAAAAAAAACACTAGAAAACTCATGGGGCATGGCTCGTTGTTCTCATTATTAAATAGAAGCTCTATAATAGAGACTGACTAACAACCATAGCGATTTGATACTATCAAAAACTAACAACTAACTAACAAATTTCCATAAATAGAAAAAGACCAAATCAACTAATCACCCAACTAATTAATCTATGCATATTCGGTCAACATGAGAGATTATATTCTTTAACACTTCCCCTTAATCTCAACTATTACATTCTTCAACACTAGCAATGCCTAAGTGTTGTCTCTGAAACTCAAAAACAATTCTTTCGAATGGTTTGGTGAATATATATGATAGTTGATCTCTAGATCCACAAAATTGAATAGAAACGTCAATATTGTTGACAAGCTCGCGAATGAAGTGATAGTGAGTGTCAATCTATTTTCTTTTCCGATAAAACACATGGTGTTTTGGATAATGCAATTGCTGAATTGTTGTCACAGAAAATAGGAGATGGCTCCTTCTCCACATGTGCAAGATCTTTCAAGAGTCTTCATAGCCATATTGCATGGCATGATGTTGCAATAGCTGCTACATATTTTTCTTCTGCAAAAGATATTGAGACAATGGGTTTCTTTTTGGAAGCCCATGAGACCAAATTTGTTCCTAAATGAAAATCATATCCTGAGGTGCTTTTCCTATCATACATACTACCAGCAAAGTCGTTGTTTGTGTTTCTTGTAAGAATGTTGTCTTCAAAAATTGTGTACCATAATCCATT
>CBVK0100799741.1:0-10674 GCA_900067695.1 Picea abies
TGACCTCTTAAGAGGAAACACATGTTCTTAACCATTAGGCCCACTCAGCTGCTTTTAGTTTAACAGGCTGAATATTATTATTTAGTCACATCAATTCACAGTGTTAACATTTGTATTTTTTTTTAAATTATGAAATACATATCCTATTACTCCCAGGTACTTCTCCTCATTCCAAGGATGGTACACAGGGTAAACTGGATTTGTCAAAAGTTTGAGGTTTTTCAACATAGGGCTCAAGGCCATTACAACAATATACTTGTTAAGAGCTCAACATATCACTTACAAGAATTGAACTTGAGTGGGAAGGATAACAATCATTCCTCCTAACCACCCAACTGACATTAACATTTGTATTTATGATGAACATCCTTAATCTTTTTATCCCCAGAAAAGATCATAATTCTATTCATAACCAGAAATGAATTACATTATTCAAGTGCTTTCATCACTGTTCAAGCATATGCTTTATACATCTAAACATGTCATCTTCGACTTACAATATAGCTCAGGCTAAAACTTCTAAAATAGTGTCCTCGAGAGGATTCTATGAGCTGGATCATACCTATGATAAAGGAGGCCCCCCTCTACTTGCTGTTCAAAAAATAACACTGCCCAAGGAAATAGATAATAAGATCATGAAGTGTAGTCCTTGAAAATCGTGAAAATCGTGAGTTCATCATCCAAACTCGACAAAAAAGACAACAAAAAAGTGAGAAACCAAAGGCTAAAGTAGCTTAAAAAATAAGTTGCCTAGGAAACTGATAAACACTCTCTAGAGTCCTCCAACTCTATCCTGCCTTCCTGTAACTCTTGACCTGCTTTTGATAGAGAATCTGCTATTCTATTAAGTTCCGTGAAAACATACCTGAAGGAGATAAATTCAAAAGAGGAGCTGAGCAATTTTAATTGGTCTCCTAAAGGCCTGAGCAAAACATTTTTGAGGTCTTTGTTGTTCATCCAATCTATTGTCAAAGCTGAATCACAAAAGATCTGAATGTTTCTCACCTCCTGGGCCAGAGCACAATTCGTCAAGAGTTTCAAAGCCATATACTCAGTATGATTATTGGATCCTGTACGTAACCCTGCTTTGAACTTTATAAAATGCTTGTCTGACAGAAATAAAACACTCCCAGCACTGCTAAAGTCTTTGTCCCTGTGCCATACTCCATCAAAAAAACCCTACTCTATGGATTTATTAATCTCAACCTCTGAAATCTGTAGAGGGACTGAAACAGGAACTTGAAACAGTAATTTCTGAGCTAAAGCTTTAACCTGAGCAAAGGATTGAAATACCGGAACATATTTACCTTTGAAGAGGGCCGAGTTCCTGGCTAACCAAATGCCCCATAAAACCAAATAAGGTAAAGCTTGGAACTTTTTAAGTTCCATTCTTTTCAAAGAAATGATGAAAACATTCTGCAATTGAGGAGCCTTGCCTAACCTGACCACTGTCAACTAACTTGTCAACCTCTTCCCACAGATCCTTAGAATAAGAGCATTCTAGAAAAAGACGAATATTTGTTGCATCACTTTTTCTGCAAAGATAGCATAATGCCGGCCCTTGTTTGTTTCTCTTCTGAAGCTGATCCTAGGTAAACACTTAAGCACATTAATGCGAGCCACATAAAGACCTCAGCTTTTGGCACTTTAACTTTCCATACTTGTTTATACCACCAGGCAGGAACTACTGGAATAGTATCAATAAGCTCAATGCATCCTAGCTTCGCTGTATATTCTCCCCTTACTTTGTTTTTTGACCAAGCCAAAGAGTTGATTTCATCGGATATTTGAATATGACCCTTCCTGAGACTGGCTATATAAACATCCCACTCGGATTCTGGTCTGCCACCAAACCGAGCTCTGCAGCTGACATCCAACTCTTTTGCCATAGACTAGTCGAACCTGCATCAGCCACATGATTGAGCATAAAGAAGTCTCTCTGCTGCAAGTCTGTAATTGTAAGATCAGTCAAACATGGGAGATCTGGGAATCCTAAAATTGCATCAATTGCAATCCACACCTTTTCCCCATTACTGACTCTCCAAGACATAGCATCTCCCAATGTTGAGAAGGACCGAACTAAGGCTTCAAAATGATTTGAGACCCGATCAGTTCGTTTTAACTTTTTGGGGATTCTTTATTCAGTCTATAATGTTTCCAGGAGACGTATTTCTGTCCTAATAAATCCCTCCAAAGGCCTCCATTTGTACAAACCTTCCACAGATTTCTAGCAGCTAGGGAGGAGCCCAAAGAGATGAATATCCTTCGGGCCCCAGCCTTTTTTTTCTCTTGGCAATGCTATTTTCTTCGATTTAATGAAGGTATTTTGGCCATTTTTACTTTTCCCAGCCCATAAAAAGTTAAAGTATAATTTCTTGACAGCCTTTGACAGCCTCTAATACTCCTTTTGGAAGAAATGCTAGTGAATGCCAAAAGACTGGGATGGCTTCTAGTACCGATTCGACCAATGTCAACCGTCCTCCAATTGACAACCATCTGTTACACCAATGTGAAGTTTGAGCTTCCAGCTTTGCCAACAACCATTCCCAATTCCTTTTTCTCGTAGTCATTGAAGTAGTCATTGGGCTTCAAGATGAAACCCAGGTATTCGAACCCATTTTGAAAATCAATAATATTATATGGGAAATAGAGAAGAACCCTTTGTTCTTCTTCTTCATTCAGACAATTAAAACAAATGGTTGATTTGCAAGTTTATTTCCATCCCTGAATCCAAACAGTAACTGTCTAGAATCTCTCTCAGTTTACTTGCTTCCCAAACAGATCCATTTATAAACAATAGCACATCGTTCACAAATAAAAGACGAGTCAGGTTAAAAGAGGTCCCTCTTTTAATTCCTTTTAAACCACATGAGCTCTTGGCTTCTCTTATATATCTACTTAAGCCCTCAGCTGATGTTTCCTGAGTTGAATCCTTCCAAATTTGGGACATGGTCTGATACCATGTCAGAGTGCAGGTATAAAACCAGTAACATGCAAGACCATAATATAAATAAAGTAGAAAAGAAAACCAGGCTTGCATTATTGTAAGGCTTGAAAATTCCCTTAGGGGTACAAGTGATATAAAGGTCGAAGAGATTTTTCATTCAACTTCCCACTGACACGTAACACTCCTATGTGTCAAGCCACTAATTATTATGCACATAAGTTACAATACTTTTTTGTACAATACATCTTATGTGACATTTGACCATTATATTCCAACAGATTTCGTTTTGGAGCATTCCTTTTTCATCTTTGTTTGGCAGTGCCATTCTCTGTAGTTGTCTAGACTCGAGAATCTTCCCATAAATTATTTTCACAAAGTTAACCTCAGTAAGAGTATGCAAAATCCAGATATAACCAGGTCTGTTTTCAACTTGAGATTCTCTTATTACCCTTGTATTGTTCAACTTGGAAGGCAGATTAAGGGGTGTGCATTGGTGTCCGTACTTTCTGCAACAAAAATGTGCGGAATTGTATGCTGTTTTCTCATTGTTGAAAATCATACTGTGAATTTGTCTTTCAGTCGTCCATGCAGCATGTTGTATTGACAGCTGATCTTATGTGCAGATATTTGGTAGCATTTTTGCAGTGGCTAGTGGTTTGAATGTAGGTAAGGCGGGGCCAATGGTACATATTGGGGCATGCATAGCATCATTACTAGGCCAAGGTGGTTCTAAACGTTATCATTTAACATGGAGATGGTTGCGGTACTTTAAAAATGACAGAGATAGACGTGATCTTATTACATGTGGTGCTGCTGCTGGAATTGCTGCCGCATTTCGTGCTCCGGTTGGTGGAGTACTTTTTGCACTTGAGGACGCAGCATCGTGGTTTGTCATTTTTGCATATTTTTGTTTTCTGGTGACAATATTATTAGCTCTTTGTTGGAATATAATGAACTTTAGAGTGATGACCCTATATTAGTTCTTTTCTAGAACAGAACAATCTTTATGTTTGAGTGAAGGAGCTGAAACTTGTGTTCTCTTTAGGTGGCGAGGTGCACTTCTTTGGAGAACCTTTTTCACAACAGCGGTCGTTGCTATGGTGCTAAGGGCGTTTGTAGACTATTGTAACAGTGGAAAATGTGGCCTCTTTGGGAAGGGAGGCTTAATAATGTTTGATGTCAGTTCTGTGACAATAACTTATCACATTAGTGATCTGCTTCCAGTGATAGTTCTCGGAGTGATTGGAGGAGTGTTTGGAGGTCTTTATAACTACCTTCTAGATAAGGTTCTGAGGATTTATAATCTCATTAATGAGTATGCAAGTTAACACCTATTCTTTTCCATCTTTGTTTATCATATTTTGGAATGGATTGTTCAACACAACAGTTTATGAGTGCAACTTTCAAATATGATTATTTCTTTCTTTATGTTTTGGTATTTAAAAAAAATACTTGTGTGCAAAGATGAACAAGCATGCTATCTAATTTCATATCTATCTTTGCTTCTTTGTAAGTAGGGATGGGTACTTAAATTTAGGTCTTCACAATATCTTTCATTTGCAATTGGATGGTGTATAAGTTGCTTAATTCTTCTTCGATTTGCTAATCAGAGTTCGACTTTTAAATGTGTTTCTTTTTCTGTGCATGATACAGGAGGGGCCCTCTGTTCAAATTGCTTCTTGCTTCTTTTGTGTCTATTTTTACATCTTGTTGCTACTTTGGACTACCATGGCTTGCAAAATGTATCCCTTGTCCTGAAGGATTGGATGAAACATGTCCTACAATTGGCCGTTCAGGGAATTTCAAAAAGTTCCAGTGTCCACCTGGTCATTACAATGATCTGGCGAGTTTGTTTTTCAATACGAGTGATGATGCAATTCGAAATCTCTTCAGTTCTGGCACAAAATCTGAGTTTCATGTCTCATCAATACTTATATTCTTTTGCGCAGTATATCTTCTTGCAATCTTTTCATATGGGATTGCAGTACCATCAGGTCTATTCATACCTGTTATTTTAACTGGTGCCTCTTATGGTCGATTTGTTGGCATGTTGCTTGGATCATTCACGGACCTGGATCAAGGACTTTTTGCTGTGCTTGGTGCAGCTTCTCTCCTTGGGGGTTCGATGAGGACGACAGTTTCGCTATGTGTAATTCTATTGGAATTGACGAATAATTTGTTGATGCTACCTCTGGTTATGCTGGTATTGTTAATATCAAAGACAATTTGTTGATGCTACCTCTGGTTATGCTGGTATTGTTAATATCAAAGACCGTGGCTGATGCATTTAACAGTGGTGTTTATGACCAAATTGTTCGCCTAAAGGGCCTGCCATTCCTTGAATCACATGCAGAACCTTATATGCGGAATTTGACTGCAGTTGATGTTGCTAGAGGTCCATTGGTGACCTTTTCTGGAATAGAAAAGGTTGGTAACATTATGCAGGTCCTGAACCGCTGTAAACACAATGGTTTTCCTGTGATAGATGAACCTCCTTTCTCAGAGGCACCTATTTTATATGGTCTTGTGCTGCGTTCACATTTACTTGTTTTGTTGAAGAGGAAATTGTTTCTATCCTCGAGGAATTTTGCTAGTGCAGATTTTATTGAGCAGTTCTCTTCGGTAGACTTTGCAAAGCCCGGTTCAGGCAAAGGCATCGATATCAAAGAGATAGAGATAAGTGCAGATGAAGAGGAAATGTTTATCGATTTACATCCATTCGCAAATACCTCGCCTTATACTGTTGTGGAGACGATGTCGTTGGCAAAGGCACAGGTTCTTTTTCGACAAGTTGGTTTGCGCCATCTTTGTGTGGTCCCCAAGTCTTCTGGGGTAAATACCTTTCAATTTTTTTGTATTTTTTGCACAAGGTTTAGGTGGATTACTCTCTTACATTATTTCCAATTTCTGTGGTTTTGCAGAGACCTCCTATAGTTGGCATATTAACCCGGCATGACTTTATGCCTGAGTACATTTTGGACTTGTACCCTGAATTGAAACAAAATCGATGGAAGAGGTTACGTATTCGATTATCAGTTTTCACTACCATTTTCAAAAAGCTCCCAATAGTAACAAGATATTTCTAAAGTCTGTATGAGATTGTTTCTTCATAGGCTTTAGACTAACTAGTGGATTAAAGATCATTTGGTTTTTTGGCAGAGTTTGTTTTGGATCAAATGTCAACTGTTCATATTATATTCTTATTATTCTTGTGCTATGCAATCAATTGCATTTTGGACATGTCTAAATGCTTATTACTTTTCTAATTCCAAGGCCCTTCAAATTGGTTTGTTTGTAGTTATGGAGCCTCTGTTGTCACCACTTATTCTGGTTTGCAATGTTAGCATTAACATTTTGAAGGGAGTCAAGTGAAGTTCTATCCTCATATTTGGTCCAATGGATCATGAAATTTTCAACCAAGGATCCAAGACCATTCGAAACAAGAATCGTTCATGGGAGGGACATGAATTCCTGCTAAGCATTATATTTGACTTGCTCAACAAAATACTTAACATGATGAGAATGCTGAGCAAAACTGGAATCATGATGATTTAAGAGGGATCTAAATTTCAAGCAGGAGACAACTGGATCTGGTTTTAAAATAATAAGGCAATTTATGTGATATTTCATGAAGCAAACCAAAGACTTGGCACGGATAAACTTTATAAATTCATAAAAACCCAAGTCAAAACTCTGTATACGCCAATAGCCATCATGCACGGGTTTAACCCATAATTTTTTTCTACAACCCAATTCACAAAAAAAAGACCCTTCCAGTATATTTTATAAGAAATGGAAAGTGATAGTATGAACAAATGACAGCAGTGAGCATACAGGAAGAATGTAGAACCATAACATTCGGTGTAAATTGGAAACCCAGAAAACATACTCAACAACAATAAACTTCATACAGTTGCTTAATCTCTTTCAATTCCACAAAATAATTGCTTATGGGCGAAAGATACTCAACAACAATAAGCTTCATACAGTTGTTTAATCTCAAAATAATTGCTTATGGGCTAAAGACAGGGGAAGGAAACCTTTAGACTTGATGCTAGCTAACCAGATCCAAAATTAACCATTTAATAACAAATCATCTTGCAAAGAAATGTTCAATTTATACTGGTTACTGTGCAGCAACGAACAACAACCGTGTTTTCTTGAGCCAAAGTGCAGCTCTCTCCAGAGTCTAAACCAAAAAACATCAAATGACGAGAACCCTAGAGACATCCAAAGGGCTAAAGCGTGGGCTTGGTGGCGTTAATGCTCACGTACTTTCGAATTGAATGCATGGCCAACGTACTGGCCAGCTCAAAACCCATACACCGCCACTTTTATATCAACCCCAATATCAAATAAATTGAAACTTAATAATACCATTTCTCCAAAAAAAAAATATACGATATGCACTGATAACAACCATCATAATCATCATCCAAACCTTATTGCTACCACACCAATCATTTGTATCAAGGAGTCATCCATATATGTAAGGAGAAACAAACATTTCAAGCCAAACACCAAAGATATATGCTAAGTTTTCAAAACCCCATATATCATTTCATTGTTTACTCCTAGGGGACCCTACTTATTAGAGTTATATAAAATTTCTTAAATAGTTATAGGCTTTACATTTTTTTACAAGCTCTTGCAATAGGTGATGAATCATGAGTCAACATCTTTATTTTGGATAGGTTCATATAACCACAAAATAAGAAACATTAACCACAAAAAAAAAGGACAAATTACAAAAAAAACAAGGAAAATAGAATCTCCATTAGTTTTGGAAAGTATTTTGTTAGAAATTATAACAAACAAAAGTGTAAAGATAGAGAATCACAAATGAAATGCATAAAAAATAATGAATGGAAAAAGTGAAGATAGAGAATGACACGTGAAGGGTATATTGTCATCAATAAAAGTTAGACAAAACAAACACAACTTTATCAACACGCTATCATTATAAAAGTTGGTGAGCAAGACAATCATAACATAGAGAACAAATAACAGAGATATGATTCATAGATAATAAATGGAGGTGTAATCAATATACATGAAATCAATCGGTGTATAATTAACATTACACATGCAGCCAAACATATGAGTAACTAGTCACAAAGATGAACCCAATATGCATCAATTATTGATTAACATGCATCAATTATTGATTAATTTCAATACTTGATGCATGATCATCTTGAGAAAGACTAAAAATATTAGTTCATTAATTTATTAAATGTAAAAATGTTAGTTCATTAATTTATTAAATGTTTTTATTTCATGATTGAGAATTTAATATTAAGTTATTTATTATGAGTAATTTTAATATTAATTATTAACAATTAATTTTTATGAGTTTGAATAGTTTATTTGATAGTTATTATATAAGACTATATTTATAAGAATGTCAAAGTGGTATTGAAACCAATAAAATCAATTTATAGAATCATTCAATACTTTCAAAACTTGCATTTGATAATAATGACTTCTCAATAAGGTTGTTAATTTTAGTATGACTTTAGCTCAAGTGCACTTAATCATAAAGTTTTTCCCCATAATTAATATTGTTTTGATTGTTACCTCATTTACAAAACATCAACAAGAATTGTTGCTTATGAACCTTTGATTCATAGCTTTGTTCTTTGTATTTGAGCATATGGGGGGCTTTAATCATACATCATTATGAAATATTATGTTTAGAGTTAACTACATGGAATATTTAATAGTCAAGTATTTCACTATGACCCATATGATATGAGTGTCACTCACTAATGATGAATTTCTCATGAGCTTGAAATATCCACTTAGCACTCGCAACATTGGGTGATGCTCACAAGGGTGGAGAAGTGGGATTGAAGCTATAAAAATGAATTGCATAGCAACAATTGTCACCTCTAGGAATTGCACCTGCTAACTAGCACTTTCCATGAAGGTAACTCATACCACTATGACTCTAGATCAAGGGCACTTAACAATGGATTTCACTCCCATAGTCGAGCACACTTAGTTTGCTACCCTATTTGTGAAACCTTGGGAAAACTTTGTTCCTTACAAACCATTCATTTAGAGCTCCATTCTCTTTATTTAAGCATGTGGGGGGGATTTTACAATCCAACATTAGGAAATCTGAGTTTTTTGAATTAATTGCATGGAGTACTTAACACTTGAGTCATTTATTATTACCCATCTCTCATGATTTCCATTCACAGATGATCAATTCCTCGCGACATTAAATAGTCCACTTAGCAATAATTGTATTAGGTGATGCTCACAAGGGTGAATAAGTGAGATTAGAAATAACAAATTAACCAAACAACATCAATTTTCACGTATATGACTTACTCTTGGTAACCAAGACTTCTCGAGAAGGTTACTCATTCTAGTATGACTTTGGCTCAAAAGCACTTAATCATGGACTTTTCCCTATAGTTAAGTTTGTTTAGTTTGCTAACCAATTTGCAAAACATTAGCAAGCATTGTTCCTTATGAAACATGCATTCAAAGTTATATTTTCTTTATCTAAGCATATGAGGGGCTTTCACAATCCAACGTTGAAAAGTCCCCTTTTCAAATTTAAATGCATGGAATATTTAATACTCAAGTCATTCACTATGACCCATCTCTCATAAGCATCATTCACTAATAATTATTTTTTCATGAGCTTGAATAGTCCACTTAGAACTCATTGGACTAGGTGATGCTCACATGTGTGGAAAAATTGGGATTGAAACTAGTAAAATGAATCATTTAGCAACAATTGTCACATGTCAAAATTCCACTTGGTAACTAATACTTCCAATGAAGATCGCCCATCCCAATATGACTCTAGCTCAACGTACTTTTAACCACCGAGATTTTCCCCATAGTTGAGCCTTCTTAACTTGTTATCCAAATTACAAAATCTTCATAAGTAGTATGCCTTATGAACCATTCATAGCTCCCTTCTCTTTATTTAGGCAAGCGGGGGGATTTCATTGTCCAACACTATGAAATACCATTTTCAAGATTAACTATGTGAAGCATTTGATTCTCAAGTCATCCAATATAGTCGTCTCCCATGAACGTTACCCACCACTGACCAATTTCTCATTAGTTCGAATAGTCAACATGCAACTCATTGCATCAAGTGATTCTTGTAGGGGGTAAAAAGTGGGATTAAAGCTAGCAAAATGAATTGCAGTGTAAGTTTGCACCTTTAGGGCTTGCACTCAATAACCAGTATTTCCCAAGAAGGTCACCCATCCCAACACTACTCTTACTCAATCATACTTATCCATGGATTTTTCCCACATAGTTAAGCTCACTTAGTTTACTAACCCATTTGCAAAATCATAACTAGTATGTTATGATTCATCCATTCATAGTTTCCCTATATTTATTTATGTTTGTGGGAGGATCTCACAGTTCAACATTATGAAATATTGTTTTTCGAGATTAATTGCATGGATTATTTAATACTAAATTCATTCACAATGACCAGTGTCTAATGGACAACATCCAATAATGATCAATTTTAGGTAAGCTTGAATAGTCCACTCATAAGTCACTGCATTAGGTGAGCTCATATTGATGAAAAAGTGAGATTGAAATTAATGAATTGAATTGCAAAGCATGTATCATTATCTCTAGGACTTGCACATGAATTAGGACTCGTTGGGAAGGTCACCCATCAAACCATCAAAACTGTTGAAATATTGTAACTGCAAAGAGTATTCTATTTATTATTG